>JAJPUD010020993.1:0-23761 GCA_023553655.1 Myrmecobius fasciatus | reverse complement strand
TATTTGCTTGCATTTTATTTTGCTTCTCTCTCTCTCTTTTTTTTTTTTTTTTTACTGGTTTGATTTGATTTTTCTTGTGTGGCACGATAATTATATAAATATGTATGAATATATTGGATTTAATATATATTCCTACCATGTTTAACATATATTGGACTACTTGCCTTCTAAGGGAAGGGGGGGGGGATTGGAACAAATGGTTTTGCAAGGGCTAATGTTAAAGAATTATCCACACATATGTTTTGAAAAATAAAAAGCTTTAATCTTTTTTTAAAAAGAGTACTCTGAATAATATAAAAATGTAATTGCATGATCATTTCTCACTCCTTGTCTTGCTCAAAGGACCCTCTTCCTTTTATCTTTTCTCTGTCCTACTCTACCTCTATTTCTTGCTAATTCTCCCTCTAGTGTTTATTTAAGATTTGTAACATACAGGATTAAGAAAATCACAATGATGCATTCTGTTGTTCTAAGTTTATTTTATTTCAAGTCAACAAGCATTTATTAAGTACTTACTGGGTGCCAAGCACTGTACTCATTTCTGGGGATCCAAGAAAGGCAAAATCAAAGAAATTGAAAATAACAACAACAACAACCCACTAACTAAAAAGTAATCCCTACTCTCAAGAAACTTAGAATCTACAAGACACTAAGGATAAGGAAAGTCTTGCAGAAGGTGGGACTTTAATTTTCTGGGCATGGAGGGCAGCCAGTGAACACGCCTGGAGACTAGAGATGGAATGTTCCCTTATGAGGAACAGCCAGGTTGCCAGGGTAACTGACTCACAGCATCCTGAATTTAAATCTGGCCTTATTCAGTAGCTGTGTGATCCTGGGCAAGTCACTTAATTAGTTTGTCTCAGTTTCCTTATCTGTAAAATGAAACAGAGAAGGAAATGGAAAACCACTCTTAAATAGAACGCTGGTCTTAGTGTCAGGAAGACTTGTGTTTAAATTCCACCTCTAAATTATCTCATATTTATAAGAATTCAAGCCATTCTCCAATTGATAAATGGTCAAAGGATATGAACAGACAATTTTCAGATGAAGAAATTGAAACTATTTCCAGTCACATGAAAAGGTGCTCCAAGTCACTATTGATCAGAGAAATGCAAATTAAGACAACTCTGAGGTACCACTACACACCTGTCAGATTGGCCAAAATGACAGGAAATGATAATGACGAATATTGGAGAGGATGTGGGAAAACTGGGACAGTGATATATTGTTGGTGGAAATGTGAACGGATCCAACCATTCTGGAGAGCAATTTGGAGCCATGCTCAAAAAGTTATCAAACTGTGCATACCCTTTGACCCAGCAGCATTTCTATTGGGCTTATATCCCAAAGAGATCTTAAAGGAGGGAAAGGGCCCCACATGTGCAAGAATGTCTGTGGCAGCCCTTTTTGTAGTGGCAAGAAGCTGGAAAATGAATGGATGCCCATCAATTGGAGAGTGGCTGAATAAATTATGGTATATGAATGTTATGGAATATTATTGCTCTGTAAGAAACGACCAGCAGGACGATTTCAGAGAGGCCTGGAGAGACTTGCATAGACTGATGCTGAGTGAAACGAGCAGAACCAGGAGATCATTATACTGGGCAAGAACAATACTATATGACAATCAATTCTGATGGACATGGCTCTCTGCAACAATGAATGTTTCAAACCAGTTCCAGTTGTTCAGTGAGGAAGAAAGCCATATACACCCAGAAAGAGGGATGTGAAATGTGGACCACAACATATCATTTTCACATTTTCTATTGATGTTTACTTGCATTATGTTTTCCTTCTCAGGTTTTTTTTGTTTTTTTTTTCCTGTACAGCAAGATAACTGTATAAATATATATATACACATATTGGATCTGTCAAATATTTTAACCTAATTAACATACATTAGACTTCCTGCCATCTAGGGGAGGGGATGGGGGGAAGGAGGTAAAAATTTGGAACAGAAAGCTTTGCAAGGATCAATGTTGAAAAATTACTCATGCATATGTTTTGCAAACAAAAAGCTTTAATAAAAAAATTCCACCTCTAGCACTTTCTAGGACTAGGATTTATCTGCTAGATCATAAATAGGAGATGTACTGCTCCAGTTGATAGAGAAGATGGGATTAAATGAGCCCCTGAGTGGGAAATCAGAGGCTTCTAGTAGTATCTTTTTATTCACCATCACAAGAGGGAGCATTTATATAGCTAAAGTTTACAAATCACTGTTATCTCGTGTGGCAGTTAATTGCTATTATTCTCCCTATTTGGGGGACAGCTAGGTAGTGCAGTGAATATAGCACCAAATCTCAAGTCAGAAAGATCATAAAGATCTGAGTTTAAATCAGATGACTCACGGGCAAATCAACCCCTACTTACCTCAGTTCCTCATTTGTAAAATGGTGACACAGTGGAGAAAGAAATGGCAAACCACTTCAGTATCTTTGCCAAGAAAATCTCATGGTCAACATGAGAACTCATGGTCACAGAGAACTGAACATGACTGAACAACAATTCCCAAAGAACAAATGAGGTTAAGTGATTTACTCGCTCAGAACCACCCAGCTAGTAAGTGTCTGAGGCAGTATTTGTACAAACCCAATAAGTCCACAAAAGGAATCTTTATCATCTGGTGCAACATTTAAAGTTAAAATATCAAAATATCCTTGCAACCAAAGATATATATCATGTTGTGCACATAATTTTCATTTCAAATCTAATTTATCCCTATCCATCTCCCAAAGGGACAGCATGTACAGGAGGAAAAGGAAAAAAAAATGAAAAAGTTCTTTTAGAGGGTGATCATTAAGTGAGAGTAAAATTTCTCCAGGGTAATGAATAAGATTTAGATACTGACCAACCAACCAGTTGCTATGGGTTTCAAGCTTGTGAATTGAATTACCAGATAATGAAAATGATGATTGTTTGCAAATGAACACAGCTGCACTCCACAGATAGCTTCGCCAATGGGGGATTTGAGGGGGAATCCTGTCTACAGTTGTATTCTTTCTTTGAAGCTGAGTGAGGTCATTCAAAGGCTGACTGGTTCATTCTAAGTGACCCTACAAATGGAATTTAAAAAAAAAAAAAAAACAGAATTGCAATTTCAATGCAGGAACTCCTAGTGAAGAACTTTCTCTATCAATAAACACCAATAAAAATTTGTCTGGGGACACTTAGAGATTGTGACTTGCCCAGCATCATACAACCAATACTTGTCTGAGAAGGGCCTTGAACGCTTATTCTGTTGCTTCTCTCTCTCTATCCAAGACTCCACAAACCCTCTCATGTAAAAGCCATTCCATTGATCAAGAATTGAAACTGAACTCTTTTTCCTGATTCCAAGCCCAGTGCCCTAGGCACTGCACCACCCAACTGCCTAAGTTCTAAGGCTCATGTAACTCAAGATATTATGACCTAAATTCTAGTCTTGTTCTTGTATGTAGACAGTATTAGTGATTTTGAGGAAATCACCTAATCTTGTTTAAAGGACAAGAATGTATTAAATGGCTACTATTTGCAAAGGGCTTTTAATGCCTCGGTTTCTTCATGTGTAAAAAAAGGAACAATAATATCTAGTCTACTTCACAGAAAGTTGGTGAAGATAAAAATGACATAATAGAAGTGAGAATGTTTTGAGAAAGTTAAAAGCACTATATAAATAATATAAGGCATTACAAAAGGAATTACTTGTTGTTGAGTCGGGTCTGACTCTTCATGACCCCACCTGGGTTTTTCTTGGCAGAAATACAGAATGGTTTGTTATTTCCTTCTCCAAATTTTTTATAGATAAGGAAATTGAGACAGAGAAGGTTCCAGGGTCTCACAGGTAGTATCTCAAGTCATTTTTAAACTTAGGTCTTCCTGACTTCAGGTTTGGAGCTGTAACTACTGTACCACCTTAGTTGGCCAAATATTAACAATTAAACACAAAATAGTTAGATACTGTCTGTAAGGTTTTTTGTTTGTTTGTTTTAAATATTGCTTTTTCCAATTTGGTTTCCAGTCCTTGATTACTTTCAGTGCCTTCTCAATCTTTCTAGTTAGCTTTAACTGTAATTTTTAGAACTCAGATAGACAGGTACGCAGAGAGTTAAATGGCACTTTGAATTTACAAAACCAGTCATCTTTCAGTCATTTCAGGGCTTAGCCAGTCATGATCTAGGCCCTTTCTTTTCTCTGAATTCTTGCTTTGTTGTCATTTTATTCTATTCATCAACTCTTCCAGTAGAGGGTGGGAAGGGAACACATTCAAACGTACTACATCCTTTTATTTGTTATTGGTTCTGAAAGATGAAGTTAAAATGATTGGCTGCAAGTAAATTATGGAAACATAGGGTCTACAGATTTCAATGACCCACTCTCTCCTATCCCTTATCAATCACAGATTGTTTAGCAAAATACCAAAGCAATCTGATTCTTTTATTTGCTCATGTTTTAAGGCAGACAGATGCAGGGCAAAAAAAACCTTTGGAAATCAGAGTACCTGAATTTAGGTCCCAGCTTTGAAACTTTTCTTTAGACTTCATTTCCTCAACTGTAAATAAGGAGATTAAACTAAATGATCTCTAAAGTCTCTCTTAGTTCCAAAATTCATAATCCTAAAAATCTATATCCAAAATGCCTAAATCTAGTTGTTGGTGTTAAGGAGGAAGTCTATCCCAAGTGTGGAAAGATTTCTGGAGGAATAGGAGGAACAATTTGTTTCAATGGCCACGAAGCAGACACTGGAGCTTAGTAGAGATATCCAAGACACGGAATCCCAGGCCATTGCCAGTTGTCTTGACTTTCCCCTTGCCACTAGACTTCAATGGCTCAGGAAGAGAGAATGGGACTGACAACTCTGTGCAAATGTGTCTCACTTAAATACAATTCAAGACATCTCTTGGGATGCCATTGGGCCTCTTTGGAAACTACAATCAATGACATTTAAATCTAGAATAAATTAGTATAATATCTGTAGTTTTTTCATTATTAGTACTAACTTGAAAATAGTGGCAGTCTCTTATGGCATCATAGGATTGAGTTCATCCAAGATGAAGAAATTGAAGGGCAAAAGGGTTGCAACCTGCAGATAAGGGATTCACTAAAGACATTCCATCTCCTCTCTCTAAAACTAAATTCCCTTTTGATATTCCATTTCCCATCTCTAAAAATGGGCTGTTTCCTATACCTACAATAGTACCCTCTCCTTACCTCTACTTTGTAGAATGTCTTACTTTCTTCAAAGCACATCCTGATCTCTCCAATTGCCAATCCAGCTTTCTCGCCCTCAGAAATGATTTTTAATGGGGTATTTAATTTTCTTCATATGTGTTTTATTCCTCCCAAGAGAAAATAAGCATCTCAAGGGAAGGGACCATTTCATTTTTGTTTTATTCCTGGTATCTGGCACAATGTGTAGCACATGAATAAATGCTTTTTTGAATAGCTAAACTCATCTACATGCAATAATCCATCTTGATTTCAAAGGACAGATGCTTGAATATATATCCCTCCTCTCAATAAACTAGAAATATAGCGTGGTCCACATGTTTTTAAGCATTGTAGATGCCTAGGTTTCTTTTGCCTAATTGTTGTGCCATAAGGGAAAGTTCTAAGAGGTAAAAGGCATTTATTTGGAAGTGAGAGGGACAAAACTCATGAAAAAAAGCATTAATAATTTTTTTCTGGAAATTTGCCATTATGTATTCCCTTGGCTAATGAATCTCTGAAAATGAATGGATCATTCTTCTGCAGAATAACATATATGTTTGCATCATGTAGGCAGGGCCCACCTTGTTTCTAGAAAAATGAGCTAATATAAAGGTTCTCTAATTTGGAAGATCATCAACACAACCCCATTATATATATACATACATATATATATATATATATATATATATATATATATATATATATTTCAGTTAGCCCTGTCGCACCTTATCAATCTGTTGTTTATAAAAAGAGAACTGACAGCTTCATCCCAGACAAATAACATTAGTTATTTGACAGTACTCTCCAAATATTAGGCTTTTCTGAAAGAGTATAAAAATAATGACATTTAGTATAAATATTATGCCTTTGAGCAGAGATCTCAAAATTTTTAGCCTCAGGATACCTTTACTCTCTCAAAAATTATTGAGGATCTCCCATTCATAGAGAGCTTTTGTTATTATATCTATCAACAATTATCGCATAAGAAATAAAAAAATATATCTTAGGTTTTAACCTCATAAATTTCCTAAGATGGTCTCAAGGATTCAGCCACACTGTGAGAATTACATAGAAAGTGCTTTCACACTATCATGAGAGGTAGGAGGTGGGAATTAGATAATGTAAATAATATTATTCCCATTGTAGAGATGAGAAAAATGATACAATCCTGCCTTCAGGGATTTTACATTAGTCTTTTTGAAGGGATAAAACTTACATATGAAATAACTGCAAAGCAAAAAATAAAAATATTAAACTGGGATAGTGCAAAATACAAGTCCAATAAAAGGTCAGAAAAGGGAGAGATCAAAGTGGGTTGGAGCTGTAATATTATAGTTTCAACTACCATAATTTTGGAATAAAAAAAAATCAGGATTCAAGTTCTGAAAAAAGTCTGCTTTTGCAAAGTCTCTTTTAAGTCAGAATACTAGCTTTACCTCTCTCTAACTATATGATGTTAAGAAAGTCACTTTATACTTTGATTCTCAGTTTACTCTTCTATAAATTGGGGATATACCTATCTCTCCTAGTTTCTTTGTCTGGATTAAGTGGAGATAACGTATTTAAAAGATCTTTGAAAACAAGTGTAAGCTACAGAAAGGTATGGCATGCCAGGGTGCATTGTTGGAAATAAAAATACACAGGTTGGGCAGGGCAAGATTACAGAAAACCCCAAAACAAGCATAAGAACCTGCTATGGTAGAGAACAGAGGACCATGACATGCAAGTGAATTAAAAAGGCAAAAGACAGTCCCCTTAAGAAATTTACAAACTAATATATTTCATTGATTTCTGCTGACAAAATACTAAACATGAATACCTCTCAGCAGCTGAAAAATCACTTACATATATTGAAATATCTGTTTGTTGAAAGAACAACCTTACCATAGCAAAAACTCTACTAACTAGTACTAAATAGTAGGAAAATTATGCATGCTAAAAGAGCAAGCAGAGGAGTAACAAGTTATGCTTGTTTCAAACAGAAGGCCTGAGTTCAAATCCTAAAATTTTTATTGTTTGCTCCCCTCCATGACCCTGGGCAAGCTGCTTTTTTGCCTTTCTTGGTTTCATTTCCTTACTTTACAAAATAAAGTGAGTTAGACATGATCATTAGGATTAAGGGACTTCAGAAGCCATATAATTTAACTCTTCCATTTTATAGAAGAGTAAACTGAAGACTGGAAAGATTTCTAGCATTTAAGTAGTGGTTTAAAGTCTACAAAGTGTTTTACAAACATAATCTCAATTGATTGTCACAACAACTCTGAGAAGTAGATGAGACTGTTTATCCCCATTTTACAGATGAGGAAACTGAGCCAGGCAGAGGTTAAGTGATTTGTTAGTATTACACAGTAAGTATCCCAGCTCATATTTGAACTCAGGTCTTCTTGACTCTGTCTAGCATCAAAGGTGAATTGAAACCTAGATTGTGGGCCACCAAGGTTATTCTAAATCTATAATCCTATGAATATCATTAATTTCAATCTGACAAATTTCCATTTCCATATTAATCTTAAAATCCTCAATATATTTCTCTTTGATAGCTCAGGACTGAAACAATTTCTCCCTCTTTCTTTTATCTTAGCCATCCTATATTGTGGATGCTCTTTTTCTTTCTTTTGTTTCTGCTCCAGCTGGCCCAACCCTTTCCTTTTCATAGTCTCAGAGTCTCCTAACCAGTTGTCTAGTTAAACACATAAACATTCTTCCCTTTTCCCTCAGGAATGTTGCCCTGTACTGCACATAAATATGCAATAATCCAAGTATGTCTCTGTATGTACATACACAGATATGGATATTTCATTCTTCCAAGATCAGGGACTCCCTGTGAAACCTGCTGGTTAATAATGACAGAGAAAGTCTCTTAAGACATTTCAAAATTTCTGGCCTTTTTCCTGTTCTCTTTTCTAGACATGCTGTCTCTGTTTTACTAATATACAGAAGGGGGAAAAAAAAAAAAGCTCGAGAGACAAAAGGCAGAAATATCCCTGTGCTGATTCAACTGGAATCCAATTTGTGGAATGTCTTTTGTCCCTAAACTTCTTTCTCCAATCGGAAAGGAATTAAGAGCCTGGGAAGAAAAGACATGTTTAATGATCAGATCCTCCTTGGAGGAAATGGAATGACTTCGGCCCAAGGAAGTAAGAGTGTCCTTTTAATTGCTGTCCGAAAGAAAATCCCACCCTCCAGGATGTGAACTTTTTGCTTTTCACATTATTCCTAGTATAAACTACAGAAATAGAATCCTGGAGTATTTTATTTGAAGGAAAATAAAAATGTTGCCTTTTCAAAATTATCAGTCAATTAAAAAAAAAGAAAGGAAGGAAGGAAGGAAGGAAGGAAGGAAGGAAGGAAGGAAGGAAGGAAGGAAGGAAGGAAGGAAGGAAGGAAGGAAGGAAGAAAAGGTACCATTTGAAGGAGGGGGGGCACCTAACATGGCTGTGATATGTAAAACAGAGTAATAATTACAGAAGAAGGAAATTGGCTCCTTTCTTCCCCTTTCTTCCCTAGGAAAAAGCAAGTCAATTTAATGAAATGAAGTAGAATTGACTTCTAGTTGATGTATACATATATGTGCAAAGGCACATGTGTAACATGTATCAGTGATACACCTTAAATTTATGTAATTTTTAATTGATTTCAGAACATTCCTACTCAGGACATGGAGGGTATGTAATGGATATTTTGAAAACTGCGTTCTCTAACAAAAAATAAAATAAAATAAATATTCATCCCCAACTACAAAGAGGTCTTTAAAAGAGATTAGTGAATTCTGATATTGAGTACAATGGAGATTTACAAACAGTTTTTTACAACAATTTCAGGGTGAAGGTAGTACTCATATAATTGGGTGAATTGTACAATTCAAATTCCAAATGCTCCCAGAACCAAAATTAATTCAAGGTGAACTACGAATTGATAATAAATAGAAGGCATTAATGCACTCGGACTGTCTTCAAAAACTGGTGCTTAATGTAGAAAATATGGCTTTTTTGAAAGATAAAGCTCATTAAAAAAAAATCTTCACAGAAATCTTTCTAAACCTCACGTGTTCCAGGATAGCCACTGGGATGAAATAATTGCATTCATTTGGGATTTCAAATCCAGTATTTATCAAATATACAAGAAGGCCTCCTAAACGGTTTTTTATGTAAAAAAAAAAATGAGGCAAAATTTAGTTTTAAAAAAAATGAAGCAACTTCCTGTTTCTCCTCAACTCACTGCAGTTTTTACCCTCTAGAAACCTACACCCAAGTTAAGAGTTTAAGTTATAAGCTTCTGGAAGTCCATTAGAAGCAAGTGAATAAGAGATTCCGATAGGAAGAAGTAATGCCCCCTTTGCTACACTTTTGGGTGCCCACCGTTCGACGCAGGTCAGCGGAGTAAGAATTAAATAGAAGACAAAGAAAGAGGATGGGTGGGGTAAGCCTTTAGTGCTCGCCACTCTAGAGGTATGGAAGCTGAGTCACAGAAAGCCCATACATCCCGCTTTCCGCAGTGTGTTAGGGAGGCCGGCAGACATTGTAACACCTTCTGGGTTTTTCTGGATTTCTGCCTAAAGACAATGCCAATTTCAAAGGGAAGGGTTGCGTGCCATGTTCCCAGGTGCTACAGACCTCCAGACAACGTACATCTGGGAAGCGGGCAATCACATTTCCAAATAAATGCACCTTTAAATAGAGACATAGATTGTACGGGTCTGGGCAGCGTAGGGTAAAAAAAAAAAAAAGAAAAAAAAAAAAGAAAAAAAGGATGCCGCTTAATTCGATCCCTTTTCACCTCTCTCGGTCTTCCAGTATTTTTAAAGTATTTTCCGGGTGTCTATCTGAGTGTCTCTGTGGGTGGGTGTTGGATTTTTTTTTTCTTCTCCTTTTTCCAAAGCTGAACTATTCCAATCTAGAGAAAGCAAAGTAGTGCAAGCAGAGAAAGAGTTAAATCAGCCTCACTATGACATCAGCCTCATTTGCATAGGAGGGAGGATATAGCTGCTCCGCAGCGCTCTTTACGCTACAGTTCGGAGCTGCCACCTTGGAGATCAGACTTACTGGTGCGCCCCGCCCATCACTGGTGAGGATTCCGCTCCTATTTCTCTTTTATTCCCCTTCCCCTTCCCCTTGTTTGAGCACCTCTAGACTAAAAAAGCACGTAGGTTGCTGGGTTTTGATTCGTTTTTTGGGGGGGAGGGAAGACTGGGGAGAAAGTAATACAAAACCCCAAATTAGACTCTTAGATGGCGTCAATCCTTTACTTGGGGGACTTGAGCCCCTTTTGGAGATGCGCATATCCTCCCAACTGCTCGCTTAAAGTTTAGAATTTTGGGCGCGTTTTACCCATGCCAAAGCGATCCTAAAGTGGTCCTTGTGGCCGCTGCTTCCAGGGGTGGCTTGGTCCCTTGCTTCCTTTGTTTCAGTTAGACCGGAATCTGGGGCTCCTGCGCCCTTTGGAACGCGTAGCCTCTGCTCCCATTAAAATCTCGGGCTGCGCTCTTATTGTTTCGGGGCGGTTAGAGCTCGGGAGGTATGGAATGCCACCCCCAGATGCTGGCTTCATTTTTTAAATGTTAAGAGCTTGCAAATTAGAGCGAGAAAAGGGAAGGCAGCCTTGCTAATTTCCAGTGTGGCTGAGGCTGTGAATGGTTCTGGGCGGTGGCGGGAGGAGGAGGAGGAGGGAAGGAGGGAGGGAGGGAAAACGCTTCCCGGGTCTTTAAAATTCGGGCTACGTTGTGTCTTTTCTGACTGCATTGTTGAGCAAGAGAGCGGGGAGGAGGAGGTGGTGGTGAACAGTTAAGGGCGGTGGTTTGAGCTTCCTCTGACTGCAGCTCTTTGTGAGGGGGGGAGGGAGGGAAGAATGCAGGACTCCTTCCAAATCTTAACCGAGATTGCAAACGGTGTGGAAGCATTTCTTCTGCCCTGTAGCATATGGAATTAAAAAAAAATTAGAATTGTCGTTATTTTTAAAAAATATTAATTTTTGATGGTCTTTTCTGATCGTAGGGAGGGTTCTACGAATTGTTCTTACCAGATCCTCTCAAGCCTGGGATGGTTTTTTAATACAATTTTTTTTAAAAATTCAATTAACCACAGTATTTGGTTGAGCTCCTACTGTGTAATTTCAGTCTCCCACTTTTAAAGGAAGTGCCCTTGTTATTAATACCTCCTTCCCCCCCCACTTCTCCCCAACTTTGAAATAATAGGGGTTGGCTGTTTAGTCTCCTAAGAAAGGGGAAGATACTCAATTGCATTGAAGAAAAGAGGAAGGAGGAGGGAGGGGAGGGGGTTTTGCTGCTGGCTTGGAGCCTCTGCGGAAGAACGCTAAGAGAGTGGGTGGGTGGTGGATTTCTCACCAAAAGCTCTGTTTTCCTTTGTATGCAGCTTAATCTGCAAAAATGTCTGACAAACCAGATATGGCTGAGATTCAGAAATTCGATAAGTCTAAATTGAAGAAGACAGAAACACAAGAGAAAAACCCACTGCCTTCAAAAGAAAGTAAGCTGCCTTTCTCTCCCCCTTCACCCCTCCCCACCACTTCCAACGCCAACCCCCAATTCCCCGGCACAGATCTTGCAACTGGGAGAAAAGACTTGGGCGGGAGGGGCTGTGGCTGGCTGGGTGGATGGATGGGAGGGAGGGGCTGAAGGAGGAGGAGGGAGAAAAATGAAAGGCAGAAAACATTTGCGCACTTAAAATAAAAGGACTTAAAAAAAAAAAGTGTTCATGATATTTCTCGAGATTTTCATAGGAAGTTCAAATAGAATGGAGCCATCAAAGGGAACTAGGTTATTTAGGAGAATCTTAAATGGGGGGAAAAACCTATTCATCAGGTCTCAAACCTGTTTTCTCTAACTGGATTCCTAATGATTTTCTTTTGTGTCTGTGTTTTGTATGTTTCGTTTTGTTTTTTAGCAATTGAACAGGAGAAGCAAGCGGGTGAATCGTAATGAAATCTGCCCTGCCAATATGCACTGTACATTCCACAAGCATTGCCTTCTTAATTTTACTTCTTTTAGCTGTTTAACTTTGTAAGATGCAAAGAGGTTGGATAAAGTTTAAATGACTGTGCTGCCCCTTTCAACATCAAAAGAATAAAGAACTACTGACACTGAATTGAAATGAAGGCCCAGCCGGCTGCCTCTTTCCATCTGCCTGTCCTGGCTAGTTTGGGTCCTGGTGGCATTTAAATTTTTTTTTTTTTTTTTTTCAAAGAGCTTGCATGTTGGTGAAAAGAAGAACTCGGGTGGGACTACAGTAAATCTAGTTAACAGTAAAATGCAAAGCTGTACCAAGGTCCTGGCAAGCTGTAAAATGCAGTTAATCAGAGTGCCATTTTTTTTTTTGTTCAAATAATTTTAATTATTGGAATGCACAATTTTTTTAATATGCAAATAAAAAGTTTTAAAATCTGGCTGGTATTGCTGTGTAATCTTTGGAAGATCAATGTTGCAGGAAGAAACCTTGAGGGTCTGTCACTGACTCAACTATGGTAGGGGGGTTCCTTTGGGAAAAGCAATAAATGCTCCTCAAAATTGATTTTTCTATGTTGGGTAAATCCTATTGCAGGATAAGAATTTTCATCCCGATTATGTAAAGTTATCTCTGTGAGTAGCATTCTGTACTAGTTACTTATGCCTTTATTTTCTTAGAATTACTTTATTAGAATTTGCCTTATTTACCTGTGATGATCTTGTTTGAAGTATTGTGGAAACTGCTATATCCACATTTTGGGATTCTTTTTGTGTGACCTCACTGGAGATCAGTTTGCAATTTAAATGAGCACTTCATAAAAGTAGTAAATTAATGGCATTGGTGCAAATAGAGCCTGGTTGAGAATTTCATATCTAGTAGCAGGGGGATTGTACATGTGCTTTCACCTTATTGTTTGATGGCCTAATTTCTATTGAATGGTAAAATTTTCTTTTTTTCCAATAACAATTGTGATTTTGAAATTCACTGTAAAAAAAAATTCATTGTACCATCTTGTATTAATTTGCATAATAAACCTTGATGGACTAAAAGTAGAGTAGCTGGCGATCTTGAGTGACATTTAATTTCTTTAGCTTGTAATAGGATTTGATTTTCACTTGAACTTTTGTTCTTGGTTAGAGTTCTTAAATTTGTCTCCCATGGAATTTTGTCTTTAATGGCACATAGGCAATTCTAGGAGAATCTCCTTTACCCCCAGGTATCTATGTTAGGAAAGTAGAGATGGAACCTAATTTGTAAAGTACTTTTTCAAAATGATGAATTGTTTAAGTTGTGGCCATCTTAAAAAATTTTATTGGGGTCATAAGGGCAATCACTTAATAATTGCTCATTTCACTAAGAGGCAGGTATTTTGAAATGAGCCTTGGAAGCAAAAATATAAATGCAAGTTATACTTAAGGAAACCTGGAATGAATTTTGTTTTTCAAGGTCAGTAATAGCTTCTAGATTTTTCTGAAGACATTTTTTGAGTCTTAAGACAGATAGTGGAAGAAGAGGGGATGTGGATTGGTAGATTTCATTTCCTTCAGTCACTGACTTTGAAGAAGGTACAGGAAACCATTGAGCTGCGGCTTTAGGTTTTATAAAAAAAACAAGTTGATTATCACGGTGAGAGGGTTTTAATGTGGGAGGGTGCATCAATTAGGTGACTAAAACCCAGTGACAGTATTCATAAAGTAAAAGATGAACCAGTGAATGTAGGGTTGGATTGCTTTGCTCCATTACATGAAGCAAGCCTAAAGAAAAGTGATTTGTCTAGAATATGTTTGGTCTGCAATGGTGTAACTGACAGAACATGCTTACAAGGAGTCTCACACTTTACAAGAACAGTTAAGATGAAAAGGGCCCCATACTAGGTAGTTTGAAACAATGAAAAGACCAGATGTGTTAAATGTATATGTGTGTGTATACGTATATATTTAACTGCATGATCATATCTTAGGTAGGCTTATACCTAAAAAGCAGAAGGCAAATTGGCATGGCGTGGGGGAGGGGAATGATTCATGAGATTAGTAATGGAATATAAGATCTTTCTATGGTTTCACCATAAAACAGGAAAAAAAAAAGTTGTTGGGTTCTATGTTAAAAGAATGAGGGATTTTGTTATGTATTAATAACAAATAAAAATTAATTATTAATAGAATAATTGCAGACATCAAATAAAACGGTATTTGTCTAGTGGGAAAATCAACTAGACTTAGAACTAAGATATATATGATTAATAGTATAACACTAGGTTTGGAGGAGTAGGATTAGAAGACTACTCATACAAATGGGGAACACAACTTTCTTAAAGTCAGACAATTCAGTCTAAGGACTTTTATCAACTGAATTCATCAAGAAAAATTAAAAGCAAAAACGGGACAAAAAGGAGTAGGTCTGAACACTAAAAGACAATCAGACAGCAATGTTTATTTTCTTAAAATCATGATTCTCATGCTTTACCCCAACTTATTTTATGTAGTCCCCAGTTCACTTACTGATTTATGACATGGCAATTACCTCTTCAAAGTATAAAAGGAAAATTAATAATAGCCCTATTTATGGATTTATGAAGTTTACATTGATGCTATCAAAATGGTTTATTTTTAATCTGAAATTATAGCCCACTTCCCACCCCATCCCACCCCCACACATACATTCTTTGAAGCATATTTGGAGCAGAGGCCTATTTGAAGGCTATTTTTAAACAATGTTGAATGTACAAAGTACTACTTCCCTAATAAGCTTCACTTCCTTTTTCCTATTTAGAAATCAATATCAAAAAACTACTTCCAACTTTTAAGACACATTTTCTAGTGTGACTTACCAAAGAATTATATATCCTTCTCAAAGCAAAACTTCCTAATTCATTTTCTTTATAGGTAATGATGCATTAATTCTAGTATTTAGCAACTGAAATGTGGAAATAAAAAAGGGGTAATAATAAGAATAGTAATAGCTAATATTTATATAGCACTTACTATGTATGAAGCACTGTGTTAAGTGCTCTATAATTTTTATCTCATTAAATCCTCACAACAACTCTGTTCCTCTGGTGGCAAATCCAGTAGCACTCTCAGCATTTGCTTTAATTATTTTTGCTCTAACTAGCACTAGGCAAATGGGACTTTGGCTCAGGGTGCACTCTCCCCTGATAACCAGGGGATATCTGCATCTTGTCCAATCTCCTCCATTAGACCATGAGACACATGTGGCACACCCTCTCTGGATTTCTTTCCCCTCACACTCAGGGTCCAGTTTCCATAATGTGCTCCATGGAGAAAAGAGTAAATCAGCTCCCCCTTTGAACCAGACTTCAACTTTTAACAGACTATATTCCTTTTGCTGTTAATGCCTTCACCATCCTTTCCCCCAACTCAACTGTTTTGGCTACAGGTAAAAACATTCTGAGTAAGAACGCTAGTAAGTGGGTTTGATATTCCTGTGGTGTTTTGAGAACCTGGTGAAGTGAATAGAGCGACAGTACTAGAGTGAGGAAAAGTCAGTTCTCTGAGTTCAAATCCTGCCTTAGACACTTCCTAACTGTATGACTCTGGACAAGTCACTGACCCTATTTTCCTCAGTTTCCTCATTTGTAAAATGAGTTAGAGAAGAAAATGACAAATCATTCTGTATCTTTGAAAAGAAAATCCCAAATGGGGTCACAAAGTCAGACTTTATTCAACAACCAAAGAAGAGATATTTTAAAATTATTAAATACAAAGAGAAACACTTAAATATATATATATGTATATATATACATATATATATATATAGGGGGGAAAGGAGTTTCTTTGTCATGGTGTAGAAATTCTTTTCACTAAGAATTTCCCAAGGCAATTAAAGTCTAAATGTTTTATCTATAGCCATACAACTAGAATGTGTCATTCTTCATTCCAAGGTCAGTCTTATACTGTGCTTCTTAAAAGTAAATTACTTATATAAAAAAGTATATGTTATTTTTTTAAAATTTGGCCTGGCACATAATAGGCACTTAATATTTATTGATATGCCTTAACAGATTTATTTATCACTGTTACTCTCATTTGAATTGATTACTGCTTGTCAATATTTACTTTTAATTATTTAATATTTTTATTTCCCCCAATTACACATAAATACAATTTTTATCATTCATTTTTAAAAATTGAGTTCCAAATTCTCCATCCTTCCTTTTCCCTCTCCCTCACCCTCTCTTTGAGAAGATTATGCATGTTCAGTCATGCAAAACATTTCCATGTTAGTCAAGTTGTGAAAGAAAATAGACAAGAAAAATCAAGCAAAGAAAAAGTATGCTTCAATCTGCATTCATACTCCATTAGTTCTTTCTCTGGAAATAGATAGCATTTTTCATTAAAAATCCTTCAAAATTGTCTTGGATCATTGTATTACTGAAATTACCTAAGCCATTCTCATTGATCACCGTACAGTATTACTATTACTATATCCAGTGTTCTCCTTGTTCTGCTCATTTCACTTAGCATCAGTTCATATAAGTCTTTCCAGGTTTTTCTGAGAGCATCCTGGTCATTTATTTCTTAAAGCACAATAGTATTCCATCACAATCATACACAACAACTTGTTCAGTCATTTCCCAATTGATGTATATCCCTTCATTTTCCAATTCTTTACCATCATATAATTATCTATTTTTAAACAATAATATTGACTCAAAGATGCCCCCCCTTTTTTTAGCTCTGTATGGGAAAACTCCAAAATTAAATGGCACATTTTGATTTTAGAGTGAACTTAAATTTTCAGTATGCTGGGTTGGGGGTGGGAGGGTGAGGGAAGGAGGGGAGAAAGAATTGTTTGTGGGTTATTTTTTTTTTAGAAGTTTGAAGATTATACTCCTTATCCCCACCCCCACCCCAGCTCCTTGATTTCACATTAATGACTCCAAATGTGGCTTCACTATTCTGTGGAATTTCCTTTTAAAAAACATAAATCCAATAGAATATTCAGGCAACTCCTATTAGATGTGTCATCACTGACACAGGAAGAATATGTACTAAATTTGTTAATCCTGAAGTGTAATGCCCAGAATCAAAGAAAAAGGACCAGAATCCTCTACCTTGGTGAACCAAAGTTATTTTATATTGTCTGGTGTGAATTAAACAGTTACATTTTCACTATGAGCTTTTTTACATCACAAAACTCGACAAATGCCATTCATCAGGGCTTTATTTATTGTTTTGATGATTATCTGGCCCTAAGAAGTGATAGAAAAAATGTTAAAACTGCAAACTAAACTTTAAATTATAGTGATTTTTTTTTCTGCTGGAGAACCAGTTGAAAAACATTTACCAACATATTTCTTTCTCTGACATAGATTTTAATGGCAACAGAAATATCCAAGGGTGAGGCAATGTACAAGAAATTCATCTCACCCATAGGGCCCAAAATAGAATTTGTGGATTGAGGCATTTCCTTCCAGAAAGAATGAGGAAAGGGCCCTAAAGATATATATTCTGTTCTTGTCTTTTCTAGGTCTCAATTTCCTCAGTTGCAAAATGAAAAAGTTGGATTAGATAATCTCATAATCTCTTACAGATCTAACGTGATTATTTTAGGGAACTGTTATTCTTTGAGTTAGTTACAGACTCCATAGCCACTAGTAGATTTCCAGAAGAATATTCCTTATTGCCATATTCTGTGGACTTTCTTCAACCTGTCTTCTACCCTGGACTAAATAATCAACTACAACTCAAGGACAGAGGAACCATGTCTTATACATCTTATTCCTTCACTGCAGTATGAAACAAAGCACGCAATACTTGAGTAATTGTCACATCACGACTGTTTTTAGGATGACCAGACTTTAGATTTTAACAGAGATCACTGGCAGATCATTTTGGTTTGTGAACTATATTCATAGGCTGGTTTGAGCTATTACAGTCACATAATCACCAGTGAGCAGGAAATTATGCATTTCCTCATTTCTACACGGAGGCCTGCAAAACTGTGATATTCGGGCTAACCAGCTGTCTGCTTCTCTGAGAACAGTTTCCAAACTAGAGTTGAAAATGGCTAATAATTTCCTTAGTATAAAAATTTTTATTGCACCCCCCCCAACTTAGTTTAAGTAAGGGTTCAATGGATTATGATTGTTTTCAGTTCTTTGGGATTTGGTGGCTTCGCTTATGATTTGACATGTTCACTGTGAAGATAATGAAAAATATAAAGTTGCTATGTAACTAATCACCCAATAAGCCAAGAGTATCCAAAAGACTTTTCTGGCAGAAATGTTCATATATTTTAAAAAGATATCTCACTAGCATAGCTGCCTCCTTATTCAGGCCTGAGTCAAATTGACAAAATGAATTACTAATCTTGACTTTGCAAGGTTTATAATTTGGTTTTTGTTGTTGTTTTTAATACTTTAATAATCTAGTGAACTATCTCGTCATGTGAGTATTACTACAGATCCTATGCAGTATTCAGGACTGACCAACTGTCAATCCTTTTCTTGCTATATGACCTGCCCATTGCTTTCTCTTTATTTCTCTTTTTAAACAAAGGAAATCATTGGAAATAGGCTATGGCCTACTTGTACCTATCATGTATCTCTTCAGTGATCTCTGAATTTCCCACAATTTTGATTTATTAGAGATTACAGTTTTTCAAAATTTACAAACATAATGAAATTTTGTTTTTATCTTATATTCATTCTTCTTTATCTACTTCATTTGACTCCCTCCCTACCCTAATTCTATCTTTCTTTGATTTTTATTTAATATATCTATTTAAAATTCAATATATTTATGTATTTAATACATATCTAACATATTAACTAATATAACATTTAGGGAAAGCAGAATTTTACTCAAGGCAAAAGTATTTTTGTTTATTTTAATGCAGTTATCACTAGTTTAATGGCTAAGTCAAGAAGCATTTATTGTATAGTCTACTAGGGGACAGGGATAGTATTAGGCACAAGGGTGGAGAGAGAGGAGAGGAAAGAAGAAAAAGAGAGAGAAGGAAAGAAGGAGAGAGGGGGACAGGAAGAGAGAGGGGGGAAGAGAGGAGGAGTGGAAAGAAAAAAGGGAGAGAGAAGGAAGAAGAGAAAAGGGAGAGGAGAGGAGGAAGATGGAACTAGGAGGGAGAGAGGGAGCAAGTATGACAGAGGTAAGTAGCACAGTACATCCTGGAGTCAGGAAGACTTGAACACTCTCAAATACTAGTTTTGTGATCCTGAGAAATTTATATAACTTGTCTGCCTCAGTTTTTTAATCTGTAAAATGAGGAAAACAATAGGACCAACCTTCCAGAATGGTTGTGAGGATCAAATGAGATATTTGTTTTTTTTTTATTATTAAAGCTTTTTATTTGTATAACATGTATGGGTAGTTCCCCAACATTGATCTTTACAAAGCTTTCCATTACAAATTTTACCCCCAGTCCCCTCCCCTCCCCTAGATGGCAGGAAGTCCGCTACATGTTAATAATGTTGAAATGCTTGAGAAGTTATGCAAGAAAAATCCTATCTACAAGAAAAAAAAAAGAATCAGAGAAAGGCAACACAATGCAAGCAAATGTCAATAGAGATCATGAAAATGTTACGTTGTGGTCCATATTTCATTTCCCTCTCTCTGGGTGTATATGGTTTTCTTTAGTGAACAATTGGAACTGGTTTGAGACAATTCTTTGTTGCAGAGAGCCATGTCCATCAGAATTGATCATCATGTAATACTGTTGTTGCTGTGTATGATGATCTCCTGGTTCTGCTCGTTTCACTCAGCATCAGTTCATGCAAGTCTCTCCAGGCCTCTCTGAAATCGTCCTGCTGGTCGTTTCTTACAGAGCAATAATATTCCATAACATTCATATACCATAATTTATTCAGCCACTCTCCAATTGATGGGCATCCCTTCAGTTTCCAGTTTCTAGCCACTACAAAAAGGGCTGCCACAAACCAAATGAGATATTTGTAAAGCGCTTTGTAAACTTTAAAATGCTATGTGAATTCTATGATTATTATTGAAAATTGCCTGCTCCAGTTTGTGCTAAGAACTTTGTCATTATAGCCTATGAGAGGCATAGGTAGTATTGAACAAATATTACCATTATATAAGGAAATAGTGCTGGATTTGGAACAAGAGGACTTTCATTTAAATCCCAGCATTGCCCCTTGCTACCTGTGTGAACATGGTTCACCTATCTGGTGACATCTCCATACAAAGTTTGGACTGGATGATCTCAGCTATTGATTCTGAGTTTGTAATCTGGATCAGTGCTTCTAGAGCTTTTGCTTTTTTTTTTGTTTGTTTGTTTTTTGTTTTTGTAATTGCAAACCCCATCGTTTAAAAAAAAACACTTTAGCAAAATTCTTGCAGTAAAATCTTTTTAAAGGATATTTTGTAAATGCCTATTACTAAATGCATCATACAAGCTATGTCACTGGAAGGAATATATACTCATCTATTGGCGTTTTGTTTTGTTTTGTTTTGTTTAATTTGTGTATCTTCCTAGCCCTTCTGCTTCACAGAAATGGAATGCAGTTTGAGAAATATGAGTCCCGGTGATGAGGAATGTTTCTTGCTCTTTTGGAAAGAAAACAACAAATGAGCATTTGTTTATATATGATAATAATTGATATTTTTATAGCATTTTGAAATTTACAAGAAATACCATAAAAGAGTTGTGATTTCTTAAATGTAAGTAGGTAGTCTTCCACAAAAGCTGGCTGAAACCCCTCTGGGACACAGAAGATGGTCTTTGGGAGTTGTTTTAGCTAAAAAAAAGTCATCAACCTGATGCTTATCTGATGACAAGCAGGCCATTTCCCATCAACTTAGCAGGGCCTGCCACAGCTTGTACTCTGCTGGGATACCTTTTGAGAATTCACTTTTTTTTTCTGGCTCCCAATATACTGTACTTTACACTGTGCTGCATAGTACAACTGCATAATTTATGACTATTCAAGTAAACCAAAGTCTAAGCCTGACAACTGCTGAGTTAGACTCTCAAATGTAGTAGGTCTTTTTTGAATTGGCCTTTTTTTTTTTCTAGAAATGGAGTGTGTTTAGCAAAAGCATTTTTGTTCAATTCAATCCAATTCCAGAAACATTTTATTAGGTGCTTAATATGTGCACAGCATGGTGATAGATGCAAAGACAAGAAGGAAGCATTCCCTGTCTTCAAAAACTTACTTTTGTTTATTTGTTTTTGCCTTTCAAGAGAATGCTTTAAGGAACTGGAAATTGGATGGGGTGTCCACCAATTGGGGATGGCTGAATGAGTTATGTATATGAATGTTATGGAATATTATTGTTCTGTAAGAAATGATCAGGAGGATGATTTCAGAAAAGCCTGAAGAGACTTGCATGAACTGATGCTGAGTGAAGTGAATAGAACCAGGAGAACATTGTACACAGCAACAATAAGAATATGTGATGATCAACTTGGCTCTTCTCAACAATGGAGTGATTCAAGGCAATTCCACCAAGTTAAAGAAGCCACGGCAAATTTCATAGGGACTATTTGTGTCTGATCTGCAGAAGAGCACTCTAAACTTGTATTGGTCTGATCACCTGCAGTTGGACATTATAATTAGATTCTAACAGTGATGTCATTTTGGTCCTCTTTGAGAATGATGGACAACAACCAACTAATTAATCAATAGACTTAGGAGGAAAATGCCTTTTGAATCCAGAGAAAAATATAGAGACTGAATATGAATTGAAGCATAGTAGCTTCACTTTTTGTTTGTTTTCTTTCTCATGTTTTTTCCCCTTTTGATCTGATTTTTCTTGCATAACATGACAAATATAGAAATATGTTTTAAAGAATTGAACATATTTAATGCGTATCTGTCTTGAGGAGGGGGGAGGAAAGGGAGGGAAGGAGAAAAATTTGGAACATAAAGCCTTACAAAAATAAATGTTGAAAACTATCTTTACATGTATTTGGAAAAATAAAATGCAATTGAAAAAAATTTTTTAAAGAGTGTTTCTCTTTTTTGTTGTTGTTTTTCATTTTATTTTGCTTCTCTTTTTTTCTTGTACGGCACAATAATTGTATAAATATGTATACATATATTGGATTTAACATATATTTCTACCATATTAACACATATTGGACTACTTGCCATCTAGGAGAGGGCATGAGGAAAGGGGGGAAAATTGGAACACAGGATTTTGCAAGGGCTAATGTTGAAGAATTGTCCATGCACATGTTTTGAAAAATAAAAAGCTTTAATAAAAAAAGAGTGCTTTAAATAATTGTATAAATACATATGCTTATATTGGATTTATATATATTTTCACCATGATTAACATATTGGATTACTTGCCATATAGGAAAAGAGATGGGGAGGAAGGGGGGAATTGGAACACAAAGTTTTGCAAGGGTCAATGGTGAAAAATTAGCCTTGCATATGTTTTGAAAATAAAAAGCTTCCCCAAAAAAAAGGTGCTTTAATGAAGGAACCAAATGTAAGTGGACTCTGAAAAAGACAGATTTGGAGAAGAAACAGAGGCAAGGCAGTGCTCCGTGGGGGAGAACAGTATTTCTTGGTGGCCATGTTCTTATTCTCTTGGTGGCCATGTGTCTTGGAGGAGCACCTGTTGGGTCCCAACTGCAGGTGAAGGAATTGCACTCGTTGCTTGATCAGTTGTGGGGATATTGTTTGGAGCAGGCAGAGGCGAAGCTTGAGAGCTGAATTTTGAAGAAAATTGGGGTATCAAGCTGGGAGCGAAGGTGAGGAGTGAGAACATCTCAGGCAACGATGCACGGCGTGTGAGGTAGGAGTTGAATTGGGACCATTATGGAAAGGCAGACTAGAACAAGATTAAGGGCACTAACTGATCTCTGATCCCGGCAGTGATAGAGGGACACCGGAGCTTTTCCAGTAGGCGAGAGGTACGGTTAGATCTGAGCTGGAGGAAATCACCTGGGTAGCTGAGCAGAGGATGGATTGCCGGGAGAAGAGGTTAAATGAGGCGTGACCAAGAAGGAGGTGATGGCAATAATCCAGGTGGGAGCTGATGAGCGCCTGAACCAGAAGGGATGCGGTCTAAGGTGAAAGAGAAACCCACCAGGTTTGCCAAAGGTAGGGTAGAGGGGCTAAGGAGGAGTAGGTGACTGAGCCCGTCTCTGAGGTTGTGGGCATGAGTGATCACAAGAATGGGACTGACCTGTTACCGCGGGGAGGTTAGAAGCGGCGCGATGAGGGGGACAGAGAAGTTCTGTTCTGGACACGATGGATTTGGGGTGGCTTTGAGGCAATAAGAGAGAGGTAGTGGGTAGGGACTCTGGCTCAGGAAAGAGGCGAGAACTGGATTATGTAGATTTGGGAATCGTCTCTGTAGAGATCAAAGATTAGTAAATTTCCATAAGAGCCCAGACAGGAGACGACAGAGACAGAGAGACAAAAAGACAGAGAGACAAAAAGACAGAGAGACAGGGAGACGAGATAGAGAGATAGAAACAGAGACAGAGGGAGATAAAGACAGAAACAAAGAGAAAGAGGCAGAGACAGAGGGACAGAGACAGAGAGAGACAGGGAGAAACAATTAGAGAAACAGAGAGAAAGATAGAGACAAAGAGAGAGACAGAAACAGAGACAGAGAGGCAGAAAGATAGAGACAGAGACAGAGGGACAGAGA
>JAJPUD010020992.1:13215-23763 GCA_023553655.1 Myrmecobius fasciatus | reverse complement strand
AAGAGATCTTAGAGGAGGGAAAGGGACCCACTTGTGCAAGAATGTTTGTGGCAGCCCTATTTGTAGTGGCTAGAAACTGGAAACTGAAGGGATGCCCATCAGTTGGAGAATGGCTGAATAAATTATGGTATATGAATATTATGGAATATTATTGCTCTGTAAGAAACGACCAGCAGGACGATTTCAGAGAGGCCTGGAGGGACTTGCATGAACTGATGCTGAGTGAAACGAGCAGAACCAGGAGATCATCAGGCACAGCAACAACAGTATTACATGATGATCAATTCTGATGGACATGGCTCTCTGCAACAAAGAGTTGTCTCAAACCAGTTCCAATTGTTCACTGAAGAAAACCATATACGCCCAGAGAGAGGGAAATGAATTATGGACCACATCGTAACATTTTCATGATCTCTATTGACATTTGCTTGCATTGTGTTGCCTTTCTCTGATTCTTTTTTTTCTTGTAGATTGGATTTTTCTTGCATAACTTCTCAAGCATTTCAACATTATTAACATGTAGTGGACTTCCTGCCATCTAGGGGAGGGGAGGGGACACTGGGGTAAAATTTGTAATGGAAAGCTTTGTAAAGATCATTGTTGGGGAACTACCCAAACATATGTTATACAAATAAAAAGCTTTAAAAAAAAAAGAAAATTAGAATTAAGCAAAGGGAAGTCTGTGAAGCCATAAGAGAACAAGACATGAAAAAATACATTATGAAGAAAGGAAAAAAAGTAGAAAATATGAAACCTTTTATGAGAAAAATAACAGAACAGTTCTGGAGAAGAGATCAAGAGAAAACATAAGAATAATTGGAATATCTAAAAGCTGGGACCAAAAAAATTAATTTTTACACAATATTACCAAAAAAATATCCAAGAAAATTTTCTTGAAGTGATATAACATGAGAGGGAATTCAGAAATAGAAAAAAAATCCATTTATCACCACCTCACAGAATCCTACAAGGAAAACATGGAGGAAAATATTGCTAAATTTCAATAGCCCCAGACCAGAGAGAAAGTTTTTTTTATTGTTGTTTTATTTTTTCTGGTTATACATTTATGCTAACTTTTAAACATACATTTAAGGAAACCTGTATCAGAAACACTGGTTATAAAAATTGTTTCCCAGATGTGCATTTCTCTTTTAACCTTGATTCAGTTTGTTTTGTTTGTGTGAAACTGTTTTAATATAATGCAATCAGTGTTACCAATTTTACCTTTCACAATGTTCTCTAGTTCTTCTTTTGTCATAAATTACTCCCTTCTCCCAATTTATAATAGATAAATTATCCCTTTATCTCCTAATCTACTTATGGTATGACCCTTTATGCCCAATCATGTATTCATTTTGACCTTATTTTGGTAGGAATGTGAGATATAGGTCAATGTGAAGTTTCTGAAATATTATTTTTCATTTGTCCCAGGAAATTTTGTTAAATGATAAGTTCTTGTCCCAGAAGCAGGAGTTGGGGTGAGGTTATCAAGTCTTTATGATGATAGTCATTGATTGTTGTATCATATGTATCTAACTTATTCCACTGATTCACCTCTCCATTTCTTAGTACAAATCAATTTTTTACTGCTACTTTATAATATAGTTTTAAATCTGCTAGGCCATTAGCCTTTTTATTTTTTTTTTCATTAATTCCCTTGATATTCTTGACTTTTTGTTCTTCCAGATGGATTTTTTTTTATTTTTTCTAGCTCTATAAAATGATTTTTTTTGATTGGTATGGCCTTAAAGAAGAAATTTAGGTAGTACTGTCTTTTTTATTATATTACCTCAGCTTTCCCATAAGCAATTGATATTTTTTCAATTGTTTAGATCTGATTTTATTTGTGTGAAAAAGCACAGAGAAAGTTTTACAATTTTTTAAAACATTCAAATATGGTGAAGCTACAATCAGAATCATACAGGATTTATCAGTAGCTATATTGAAAGACCACAGGGCCTGAAATACCATATGTCAACAATCAAAAGAACTAGACCCATGGCCAAAAATATCATGTTCAATAAAACTGAGCCAACATCAGAAACTAAATTTGCAAGACTCAATAAGGATAAACTTTATGTTTTGCCTATGGGAATATAAATGATATCTCTAAGTTTGACATCAATAATTGGGCAGTTAAAAATAAGATTGCGGCTGATCTGAGTATGATCTGACACTAAAAATTAAAATTGGGGTATAGAAGTATGTAGATTATATTAGTTCAATGTATGCAGATTAATTGGGAAAGGATAAAGAGGGAGAGAAAAGGTGCATAATATAAGGTGGGTTACTAAAAGATGTTATGATTAATGGGAGTTGGATAAGGTAGAGGAGAAAATAAGGGGGGTACATAGGTGGAGGGGGTTAAATAATAGCAATCTAAGTTAAGGAATAGAAGTAAAGTAGAAGAATTAGCAGGGATGAGAAATAAAAAATACACACAAACAATAATAAGAATCAGGATAGAATTTATTAAAATATGTATATAGTTATATCACTAGAATTATCAGGGATATGCTTCAAACAATTAGACATAAAACAATGTACACAATTAATTTGCTGGAACAAAAGATGTTAACTTCAAATGGAAGTATCTGGGGGAAAATGAGTATTATTACTACTCAAGTGCTATTTTAAAGAAGTACGTTAATAAAAAATGATGGCTGAAAAGTAGTTGGTGATTATAAAAAAAAAAGATCATTTTTTCTATCTTAACTAATGATTATCCTTTAAATTTGTTTTCTTATTTTATTCTTCTGACTTATTTCTGAAGATTGGGGATATTTTTACTTTCTCCTTGTGTCACTAGAAAATTTCTCAATATTTTTCTTCTTCCCATTGGAATTGATACTAGTTTGTTTTTTTAGATACTGTCTTTGGAAGATATTAAGGAAGAGTTCTTCCAACTCTACTTTTTAAATGGTATTTAATATAACTTAGTACTGTATTATAATAAATGCAAATACAGTTTTCCAGGTATTAAAATATTCATTTGTCTTGGTTTATGTCATCAATGAATCTAAGAATTTATTAAGTTTTTAATTGTAGCACCTATAGTATGAATCCCACTGTCATCTTCTGAATGATTTTTTGGGATATATGTCAATACATCCTCTATGTAGAGGTTTTATTTGAGATTTTATATTCATTTACATAAGAAAAATTGATCAATGGTTCTCTATATTCTTTTTCTCTTTTTAATAGCATCAAAAATATCTCTGCTTCACAAAAAGAGCTTGATGGAATCCTTTTCTTCATTTTTGTAAATATATTCTCTTTTTGTTTGTTTAAGTTAAAATTATTTATTTGTTTAAAAAAATAATATAAAAAGGAAAAAAATTGCTTTGTGAACAGTAAAACATGATAGGATTCAAAATTTTAAAAAGATTCCATTTCAAGAAAGCATTTATAATAATAAAAACCTATATACATGATTATCCATCCTTTCTTTGTTTCTTTGTAGATTTTATTTCCTTTTTCCCCTTTCTTCCCTCCACTTCCCCCAAGAAGGTTACAATTAAGCATGGAAATGCAAACACACACACACACACACACACACACAAGACATCTACACCACAGCAATATCCCCTTCATACTTATCTAGTTATTTTAAATAGTTTATAATAATATTATATAATATGGTTGATACACATTGTAGTTTTCCTATTTTTTTCTATTGATTAAATTGCTTTTTCTTTAACTTTTGTCTTAAATCAATTATTAGCACCCCTGCTTTTCTTCTAATAAATTCTTCTTGATAATTTTTATTATGCTTAAGTGTCTCTTATTTCCAATCCCAGCTGAATCCTCTCAGTCTTGGTTTAATTGCTAGGCCTGGCTTTCTTATAAGCAGAAATTCCTCAGTCATTCCCCACTCAGACTTCCAATGCCCCACACTGTCTGGGAGATAAAAATCCCTGTAACTGATGCCTATGTGAGTTTGCTACCCAGTTATCCCAGGGCTCACCACTGCTGTTTAAGAGGAGCTAGCCTGAGGGTGTTTATACTTCACTTGAGCAAAAGCTGTATCCTGCGATCATTCCTCAGATCTTCTCTTGATATTTTGGGAAAACCACTGTTCTGTCCCAATTTTTGTTTACTTTTATTAATCTATATTCACACTGAGGCAACATTTTGTCTTATTTTTGGGGAGATCTCAAAATTTTCTGCTGTAATCCATCATCTTCCCAAAATCCTTTCTGTAATATTCTTAAAACCTTTGATAAAATTTCATTTGTAAATCTGGACCATGGTTGTACATCCCTACTTTGACAATATTTTATTTACTTATGCTAGTTATGTTTCTGAGATGGTATACTTCAACATTCTATTCATTGTCTTGTTAGCTAGAGAATTTTATAACTTTGTAGATACATAAAAATTTTGTTGAATTTTTAGTTTTTTTAGGCACAACATGTATTTTTTAGACACGATTGTTCCTATGGATTTTGGTAATTTATCTTTCTCATTTTTAAAATTTAAGTAATAAAGTTCTTAATTTTATTATCTGGTGGATTATTTTGCTAGCAATTTTATTTTTAGAAACAGGTCTTGTTTATAAGCAAAATTTAATAATTTCAATAATGTTTATTGTTGAATTTATTTTATTGTACTCTCCACTTTGCTTTTTAAATTTCATTTGAAGTATATTTTATCTCATTTCATTATCATTCACTATTTATGTATACATATTTATCACATGTAATTAATAGTAATGATTTGATTGTTTTAATTCATTCTTTCAATTTCTTAGAGACCTCAATTAATTTACAGTTAGTTATACTTCAATTTGTTTTCTTCCTTTTAATAATATATATATATATGTATATATATATACAAAGCATACATGCAATAAGCACATATATGTATGCATACATGTATATGCAATCAGATTCATATATTAACATAATTATGTCTTCTCTGTGTACCTCAGATTATGTTGCTTTTTTTAAAACCAAACAATAAAGTATTCACTACCATACATTTATGACTTTGTCTAGCATAACCACATGTAAAAGGGGGGGAAAACATGTCAGACATTTATAATTCACTTAAATTATTTTTCTTCTGTTTTGTCAGTTTTCATGTAGAATATTCTGCTATCTTCTAATTTCTTTTGAATATTTTGCTTTCATTTTTCCATTTTGTTGCATATAACCTTTTTTGAGGCTTTATTTCTATTTCCTGGATGTTATTTTGGTTTGAAAAGCAAATGAATATTGATTAATACTTAGTTGATTAGTAATTGATTAATAAATAGAGTAGATAATAATAGAATAAATAGTAAAAATGATTGGTAAATAGATGTAGCCTCAACTTCAGCAGTTTGTCATAACTTCTGGATTATTTTCAAATATGTAACCTAATTACTTTAACTCTTAATGCTGTACTCTCTAAGATCCTAATTTTTAAGGAAAACAACGATAAATTGTACTGGTTGAGAAGATCATTCCTACTAATGAAATCATAGGTCTAGATCCCATACCTATTCTATTTAGCTTTTCTTTTTCTTTTTTTTTAATGATACTTTTCTATTTTCAAAATACATGCAAAGATAATTTTTAAAATTCACCCTTGAAAACCTCAATATTCTAAATTTTTCTCCCTCCTTCCCTCCATCTCCTCTCCAAGACAAAAGCAATCCAATAATAACAATGCCACTACAAAAAAGGGCTGCTACAAACATTTTTGCACATGTGTGTCCTTTTCTCTTTTTATGATCTCTTTGGTATATAGACTCAGTCGAGACATTGATAGATCAAAGGGTATGTAAATGTTTTTTTTTTAATAATAGCTTTTTATTTTCAAAATATAAGCAAACAGGTTTTTAGAAAAACAAGTCATAATTGTTTTATTTTACAATTTTCTATTTGGAGGGGCATAAGGAATGGTGAGGAAAGAATCAATCTTTGATTACTTCACACTCCATCATTTTTCAAGGATTCTCACAATTCTTAATAATTGCTTAATTAACATGAGTTAAACATAATTTTGTGAAATATTTTGTCATAACTTTTTAATGAGTACCACAATCATTTTACACAATTTTAAATGTTCTGTATTATACATTTTACTAGGTTATTTAAAAATAACATTGAAGGAGGAAGCAGGTCTGGGAAAAGTTCCTGTATTTTGTCCTTAGTAGAATGAACTCATCAGATAGGCTAACTGACACTTTGGAAGATACAGAGAGTCTGCCCTGAAGGGTTTGTGTATGAAATCAGGATGAGGGAAGGAAGAAGGAAAGACAAATAGGAAATAGAGGGAAGTATTAGCAGCAGGTCCTGAGAAAGAGGGCATAGCTAAATACAGATGACCAAAGAGAGGATGTCAAAAAGCCTCATTATTTTTTGGATGTGAAAGTGTTGCATGGGTATAAAATCCTTAAGCCTTAGTGCAATATGGAGAAGAAGGGTGTTAGAATTAGGATTGGAGGACTATCATTTATATTTTGGCTCTGATCTTTACAATCTGTGTGACTTTGGACAAATGTCTCTGTGTCATAGCTCATCTTTAAAATGAATTGATTGAACCATATGGCTTAGAAGGTTCCCCCCTCTCTGATTCTTTGATTGTTTATTAACTCCAAAGCTAAATATTCATTATTTTAAGAATTTATATTTAAAAAGCTCGTCAATGAATAGGTAATAATAATACCTGCATTTAAAAATACAGGTAAAATTGACAAAATGCTTTTCTCATTGTGACTCTAAGAAGTAGGTAATATCATTATCACTATTTTATAAAGAGCTAGAGCTAAAAAAGCTCAAACCATTTACAAATGGTGTTATATTAAGTATTAGATATAAGATTTGAACCAAGGCTCATAGATCTCTTTCCAATAACTTATGTTGCCTCATTTCCTTTGGCTTAACGAGTTTTATGTATACATTTAAAGAGCCTTCATGTAGCCACACTAACTTTTAACTTCCTTTTTTTTTTTTAAAGAAATGAAGCTTAAGAAAGAAGTTACTTGCCCAACGTCACACAGGAAAAGCCTATTTGGGCCCTGTTTCCAGTTCAAGTCTGTACAAATTTCCTGCTACATTTCTTTATTCCATTATATTTCTTTCAGTTTGTTTCTTAATAGTGGAATGAGATGAGTCATAGTTCCCCTTTTTTTGTGACAGCATAATAATTGGGGGTTAGACAAATTTATCTATAGGAGGAAAATTCTCTACTGTCTGAATTCCATGACTCAAAATTAAAAGAAAAAGAAAAAAAAAGAGGCTGGGATTAGTGCCAGATTGAGTTGAAATGATGCAGTCTGTCAGCAAGCCCTCAGGTAATAATATCACAATTTCATAATTTTACTAACAATGGGAAGAGTAATTGCAGATGAAGTTTTTCTTTTATTTTTTCTAATTTCAGCAAAACTGATTTCAGAAAGTAAAGAATGTATGTATTATAATGTGTCTATAGATAAAATTTGACAGTGAAGATGAGGGAAGAGGGAATAGGAGGGAAATAAGGAGTAGTAAGTTCAAGGGTAGATTCTCTAGATGTCTCAGAATAGTTTAATTAAGCCAGTTATTACCCATAAGACAGGATTCTCATGTTAACATCTACCCCAACTTGTGTACTTCTTGACAATATTTCAGTGGGTTAGCAGCTCACTAGATGAGTTGATAGATTCAGTTCTCCCCATCTGAATTCCAGGAGGACATATAGGAAACTCTTTATAATTTTTTTTTTTATTTGAAGGGAGAGCTAATATATTATTTATTACTTCTGTATATCTTATTGACTTTTGCAAGATTTTCCAATGTCAACAAAATGAAAGACCTCTTAACACTTTTTATGGCTAATATCAAGGACAATGGAGTATCTATACATAATCCATACATATTCTACTTCATTTTCTCTTTCCTAAATAGTTGCAACCCCTTTCTTATTGGCTTACTATTTCCAATCTCCTGACCTTCCCATCTATTATGTGTATAATAAGTATGTACTAGCAAATTAAGATTTAAAAAGAACTTGACAAATACTATATTATTTTATCTTCACCACAACCCAGAAGGTAGAGGTGCCATAATTTCCACTATTTTATATATAAGGATATTTAGGGAGACAGATGTTAAATTATTTGCCCAGAGTCACACAAGTATGGGGGTGTAAGACCTAATTTGACCTGAGGTCTTCCTGACTTGAGGCCCAACAGTCTAACTACTGTGCCATCTAGTTTACTCCCATCTTCCTTTGCCTATGTAACAAAGGTTCATATTCTAAGTTTAAAATTTAAGCATCTTTCTACCTCCTCATCCTTCCCCACATTGAATTGAGTTATTTCAATCCCATTTCAGAGTACATCCCTATGCCAGGCTGAAGGACAAATACAATTGAACTGATCTGCATTTTTAACTTACCTCTGCTTTTCTAAACTCTGTACTTTATTTCAAACCATTTCCCTCTTCTGTTTAAAACTTTCTCATGAGTCAAAGGTTATTCAAGAATTACTTTCTCATGAAACTGCTGGATTCTTGTCTCCATAATTGATTTTTTCCTTCTTTGACTTCTCATGACATTTTATTTTGAGTTCTATTGCATACCTGTCACATTTCATTTTTTATTAGAATTAAATGCGCATCTCTTAGACTCCTTGAGAACATGGATATTTTATTCTTCTTTATATCCTCAGCATATTATACATAGGTTTCATAAACTTTAGTGTTTAATGAATATTTTATTGAATATGAGAACTTAACTTCTAAAAATGACATCCTTTTTGTCCCTCAGCTACCCTCATAACATTTTAGGGGGAATGCCTTCTATTTTGCTTTGCCAAACACAAGACAATTATCTTCTGGTTATTTTTCCTGCATTTTCACAGACTTCACAGTCATCTTCCTCCACTGCATTAAGTGAAAACATTTTGAAATCTTGTCTTGCTCATTGTTATATTTAGTCATGCATTAGTGGGTTTTTATTGAGTTGAAATCATGAGTGTGTTAAATAGCAAAGTCTTGATTTCATTCAAATGAAGTGATGTTGTAATTGAAAGCAATCAGAATGAAGTGTCCCAATTTAGGAAAAATCCTTTTTGCAGATATACTAAGTTGTACAAGAAGGGAGGATTTAAAGAGGAGGGGGAAAGTAGTTAAATAGAACGGGGCAAGTCCTCTATTAAAATATAAAGTAAAAGGAGGTAATTGAAGAAAATACTACATGTAAAACTTCTAATTTAACGCTAAATAAATGAGAATGTTATCATCATCAATACCACCACAACCACCATTGATAACTTGCTGTGACTTAGCACTTTACAATTATAAAGTACGTTAACAGACATTGCTATCATTTATACTTACATTTATACATGGAGAAGGGGAGGGAAAAAGCTATGAGTCAGGCTTTGTGCTAGATCCTAGAAATAGGAAGAATGAAATAATCATTATTCCCAAAGAGCTTACATTCAAAAAGAGGAAACAAGAAGCATATATAAACTATATACAGCACAAAAATGGATAAAAGTCAATATATCAAAAGTATTTAAATACAAGGGAATTTGGAAGAGAGTTGTGTATGTGTTAGAGCCAGTTCAAATTAACTCTGAAAGCTAAATGTTAAATTTTCAAATTTTATAATGAATATTTATATTTGGAAATTCCAAACTGCTACAAATTAAGAATTAGTTTATTATTTTGTTGATTGTCTAGACTTAACAAAATGACAAAGAAAAATGTTAATAATGAAGATCTAATTTAAAAATGTCGTAAGAATATTTTTCTGAAAGCTTATATATATATATATATATACACACATTAATACCTATATATGCATGCACACATACATAAATCTGTGGTGTGTTTAGCAGTACCCCTGGAGGTAAGATGCTGACATTTGAAATGACCTGAAAAGTCTTTTATGAAGATAGTGAATGTTTTGTAACTTAGATGATGAAAGGGATTTTCCAAGATAGTGGTAAGGAGAAAGTGCAATTCACATATAGACAATATGGAGGCAGAGATAAAAGATTAAAAAAAGATTAAAAAAAGATAAAATTTCAACATAAAAATAACAGAGAGAAAGCCAGTATGACAGTATCCTGGAGTTTGGGAGGGAGAATAATGTCTAAAAAGATAGGTTGGAACCAAATTATGAAGAACTTTGAAAACTAAACAGAATAATTTATATATTATCCCAGAAGCAATAGGGAGCCAATGGAGTTGTTTTTAAATAGGGGGGTCACGTAATCAGGCCTGTGTTTAGGAAGAGTTACTTTGGCAGCTAAGTATAGAATGAATAAGAGGAGACAATGCAAGTTACTAATAGGGAGGAAAGATGAAATAAAATACTGTAGTAGAGAGAAAAAAGAAAGAACACTCTGGCATTGTCAAATACATATCTTCTGATGGAGATTCCATTAAAGCAGATCCTTCAAAAAGTGTAGTGGTACATAGGGAGTTTGAAATTGGTATAAAATGAAATTATTATATAAAAATTGAGAATTAAAAATCTACAAATCAGTGTATAATTTAACCCTTTGTCCCTAAATATATAACAATCTAATTTAAAATATAAATATAGGATAAAGATCATAGCACT
>JAJPUD010020992.1:0-13115 GCA_023553655.1 Myrmecobius fasciatus | reverse complement strand
ACATAATCTAATTTTCTAATCCAAATCAAGTTCTATTCATTACCACTACTGTGTGGTATGTATAAGTTTATCAGTGTACTATCAAAATCTTGTTGGCATTCCAAATGCTAAAATATGTTAATAAACCACAATGTCTTTTTCCTTTTTTTTGAATAACTGACTTCTAGAAAGAGTGATCTGAATGATCATCATTCATTTAAATGGAAATGTAATATTATGGTGCATGAGGGTATGCTCTTATATGGCTTTAAATAAATGACTTCTGAGGCTCTTCCAAACTGAAAATATAGAATTTAGTCATATTCTTGGAAAAAAAGGATAGTAGTTTGGATCTATTATAATTTAAAAAGTTATTATTTATAATACATACATTTACACACATAAATACTCTTATTTTACAGACATAAATAAAAAAATTTACTATCAAAAATATTCCATGATTAATGACTTTTTCCTACTCACAGAGCAAAGAGGCAGTACAACTGGAAGGAAGGTAAATGAAGATTTAATTCAAACTCCTCTTCTTTTTTTTTTTTTTTTTTTTTTTTTTGCTGAGACAATTGAGGTTAAGTGACAGCTAGGCAGTGTTGTGTCTGAGGCCAGATTTGAACTCAGGGCCTCCTGACTTCAGGGCTAGTGCTCTATCCACTGTGCAATCTAGCTGCCCCTCAAAATCCTCTTCTTACAGACAAGGAGACTGAATCACAAAGAAGTTGTGCTATGCCCAAGGTCAAGTAGTTAGTAAGCAGTAAGTGAACAAAGTTAAGTAAAGTAGATTGTATGAAAAATGGGTGTGAGCTTATAAAAGTGGAAAAATATTATATTTTTCACTCCTAGTAATTTCAAACAAATAATGTATCTCCATAAATGATTATTGATTGTCAGGAAGATCTATCCATGTACCTTGATGGCACAGTGAATAGAACACTTAGAAGAGAGTTGGAACATGAATTCAACTCTGTCCTCAGACTCTAACAATGTGAAACTGGGCACATCATTCACTATGCAATTGTTCACTTAAAAATATTATCAATTTTGATTGAACACAAGGGAAGTAACATCTTATACAAATCAGGATATAAGAGAATGGGTACTATTTTTTGTTTGTTTCAGTAATATTTAAAATTATCAATGAGAATAGGAGGAGGATAAAGAAGAGAAGGAATAGAAGAAGGGGAAAGGGAAGAGGAACAAAAACAAGCACCAGAAATCAATCAACAGAACTGCCCCAAGGCAAATCAAAGCAATTGTCACTCCTTTGCTTTGAACAAACCTCAAGCCTTAAAAATGAATAAAAAACAAAACATTCCTCTCACCATAGATAGTTGTAATGGAAAGAGAAAAGAACAGACCTCAAATCCTGAGGTTCCTAAAGGTAAAGCAACTCCAGAGGAAACAGCAAAAGGAGACATGAGCTGGTCCCCATTTCACAAAGCTTTCCTGGAAGATTGCATTAAGAATTTGAAAAGAGAGTTAGAAGAAAAATGGGGAAATGAAATGAGATTATTGCAAGAAGGAATGGAAAAAAGCACATAATGCCCTACAAAAGTAATATGGAAAAGCATAACAATTCACTGAAAAACAAAATTTTTGAAATGGAAAAAAATTCAATGAACAAAAAAAATTCAATTGGCAGACTACAAAAAAAGCTAAAAAAGGTAACTGAAGAAAATAAAAAACTAAAATTTAAAATTGAACAAATGGAAGCAAATGACTCAACAAGACTTTAAGAATCAAACAAAAAATTTAAAAAATGAAAAAAATAGAAGAAAATATGAAATATCTTCTAGGAAAAACAACTGACCTGAAAAATAGATCTAGGAGAGAAAATCTAAGGATTATTGGACTTGCTGAAAGTAATGATGAAAAAAGAACCTAGAATCTATCTTACAGAAAATCTTAAAAGAAAACTGCCCTGATATTTTAGAATCAGAAGGCAAAATAGCCATCAAAACAACCCACTTATCATCTCCTGAAAGAAAACCCAAAATTAAATCCCAAGGAATATCATGGCTAAATTTCAGAACTAGCATGCCAAGGATAAATGTCAATAGTATAAAATATTTGGGAATCTATCTGCTAAGAGAAAGTCAGACAAACAAAACTACAAAACACTTTCCAGACAAAAAAGTCAGAACTAATCAGCTGGAAAAATATCAAGTGCTCATGTGTAGGCCAAGTGAATATAATAATAATAATAATAATAATAATAATACCTGAATTAATCTACTTATTTAGTGCCATACCAAACTCCCAAGAAATTATTTTACAGACCTAAAAAAATTAGTAAGAAAAATTCATCTGGAAGAACAAAAGGTCAAGAATTTCAAGAGAACCAATGAAAAAAACAATGCTGATGAATGTGGCCTTCCTCTACCAGATCTAAAATTATATTATAAAGCAGCAGTCATCAAAACCCTTTGGTACTGGCTAAGAAATAGAGTAAACGATCACTGGAATAGGATAAGATCACAGGACAAAATAGGCAATAACTATAGGAATCTAGTGTTTGGCAAATCCAAAGACACCAGTAGTTGGGATAAGAACTCGCTATTTGACAAAGACTTCTGGGAAAATTGGAAACTAGTATGGAAGAAATTAGGGCTTTGCCCACACCTAACGCCATATACCAAGGTAAGATCTAAATGGGTTCATGATTTAGACATAAAGAGTGATATAAGCAAATTAGAGGAACATAGGATAGTTTACCTCTCAGACCTGTGGAGAAAGAAGGAATTTGTATCCAAAGAACTGGACCAAAGAATGAACACCAAATAGATAATGTTGATTATATTAAGTTAAAAAGTTTTTTGTTTTTTTTTTTTTTTACAAACAAGACTAATGCAGACAAGTTTAGGAGGTAAGCAATAAATTGGGAAATCATCTTTATATTTAAGGGTTCTGACAAAGGCCTCATTTCTAAAATATATAGAGAATTGTCTCATATTTATAAGAATTCAAGTCACTCTCCAATCGATAAATGGTCAAAGGATATGAACAGACAATTTTCAGATAATGAAATAGAAACTATTTCTAGTCATATGAAAAAGTACTCCAAATCACTATTGATCAGAGAAATGCAAATTAAGACAACTCTGAGATACCACTACATACCTGTCAGATTGGCTAAGATGACAGGAAAAGATGATGACGAATGTTGGAGAGGATGTGGGAAAACTGGGACGCTGATACATTGTTGGTGGAACTGTGAACGGATCCAACCATTCTGGAGAGCAATTTGGAACTATGCTCAAAAAGTTATCAAACTGTCAAACTGTGCATACTCTTTGACCCAGCAGTGTTGCTATTGAGCCTATAACCCAAAGAGATCTTAAAGGGGGGAAAGGGCCCCACATGTACAAAAATGTTTGTGGCAGCCCTTTTTGTAGTGGCTAGAAACTGGAAATAGAATGGATGTCCATCAATTGGAGAATGGCTGAATAAATTATGGTATATGAATGTTATGGAATATTATTGTTCTATATTAAAAGACCAGCAGGAGACCTGGAGAGACTTACATGAACTGATGCTAAGTGAAATGAGCAGAACCAGGAAATTATTATACTCAGCACCAACAAGACTATTCAATGATCAATTCTGATAGACATGGTTCTCTTCAACAATGATGTGATTCAAACCAGTTGCTATTGTTCAGCGATGAAGATAGTCATATAGATCCAGAGAGAGGCCTGAGGGATCTGAGTGTGGACCACAATATAGGATTTTCATGCTTTCTTTTAATGTTTGCTTGCATTTTGTTTTCCTTCTCAGTTTTTTTCTGTCTATATCTGATTTTTCTTGTGCAGCAAGATAACTGTTTAAATATGTATACATATATTGGTTTTCTCATATATTTTAACATAGTTAACATGTATTGGACTACCTGTCATCTAAATTAAGGGGTGGGGTGAAGGAAGAAAAAATTTGGAACAGAAAGTTTTTCAAGGATCAATGTTGAAAAATTACTCATTCATATGTTTTGCAAATAAAAACATTTAATAAAAAAGATTAATGACTATTTTCCTTTTTATTTCATTCACACAAAGATTTTGCCAATAATAATTATTATTATCATTTATTTATTCATAGATATGGTCAAGAACTATAATATCATTTGTCCTAAACTTTTTATTAATACTGAATATGTATATATACAAATATTAGTTGTTACTGCTAATTTTCTTGTACTTTTTGTCATTACTATTCTTTTTCTCCCCCAGCTCATCTTCCTCTTCCTTCTTCCTCTTCTTTGTCTTTTTTCTGTTTCCATTGATAATTTTTAGATATTATCACTAAAATAAAAAAAAATGATCACTTCTCACAAAAATTAAACTTGGAATTCATAATTTTTTTAATTTGTATCATCTATTGATGTCCATATTTCTATCATTATTTCAATAAAATTGGTTTCTTTTGCAATTATATATATGTATAAATATATATGTATGTATAGCTGATTTTTTTAAATATTAGTCTGAGGATCTTATTTTAGGCTTCAACAAAATGTCAAAGAACATACACAAAAAGTTATGAACCCTGACTGGATACCCTATCACCAACAGCTTCATATATTCATATACGTAAATTCGTATAAACATGGAATCTTTGAGTAATAGAAATAAAATGAAATCACTTAAGAATAGTCTTCATACCTTTCATTGCACTCCTACATTCAACTGGAAGACAGATTTCTTCTTCTCCTCACTGAACAGTTCAGCTTTTGGCTAAGATCACTTTTTGAATTTTAAAAACATGTTGGCATTTCCTCAGCTTGGCTCCTATGTTCATGAGAATCAGCTTCAGCCTCTGCCTCACAGTTCCCCTATTCAAATAATCTATAATTCAAAAGAGAAGTAGTAGAGCCAGGAATGGGGATTCACCCTCTTCTCCAGAGAAAGGATAACTTTTCTTTAGACTAGAAAAAAATATCATCCTTCTCCACTTGATCTCACTCACCCACTCACATTTTTTAAATGTCTTTTACTTTACAGTAACAATGATTATCATCATGAAAATTATTATTATTGAAACTTTCCATCAAGTAATAAATACTTTGTGAGAAATGTTAGAAATATCTCAATTTTTCCTCAAAACAGCCTTGGGTGGTAGATGGTATTATTATCCCTCTTTTACAGATGATGAAATGAAGACACTTAAATATTAAATGACTTGTCCAGGGTCAAACAGCTGGTAAGTGTCTATAGTCAGATTTGAACTTACATCTTCCCAACTCCAGGTCCAGCACTCTATCTATTGTACCACTTAGATGCAGGTGAGATCTTGTACCTTACCTACTCTGTACTTCAAACTCCTCAACATTTTTATCCATTTCTCCATCTTTCATGGATTCAAAGACTCAAAGAGGGGGGAAAGATGGTATCTTTAGTGAGAAGGGCAACCAGGAGAGCAATTCTTCATTTACCACTCAACTGAACTTGTTTTTTTTTTTTTTACTTTTCTCCAATATACTTCAAGGACCCTTATTATCTTGAGAAATCGCATCAACCTTGGTATACACATCTTTTCAGCATCCTCTTCTCCTTTGGCCCTCTGATTGGAGGGGAAAGCAAAGAGCACTTCCCAGAAATTCTATTTAAGTAATACACTCAGACTAGTCTTCTCTTAATTTCTCACCAAACTATACCTCTTTGAACATCTTCATTATACTCCAGGCCCCCATTTCTTGCCTACTGTATTCTTTCTTGACTTTCAGGCTTCCTTTTGTGAATTGTCTTCCACCATTAAATTATATGTCTCTTGAAACACAGGGATGTACTGAAGAATTATTCTCTTCAATGAGCTTTGTACCTCCTTTCCTAATTGACCATTTTTGCTTTTGAAGACATCCTTTTCTTCAACAGCTTTTTGAATTTCCTTTTGCACCACTCTCAATTCTTTTCTTGATTTTTTTCATTTTCATATTTGTATGTCCCCAAAATTAGTGCAGAGCCTAGAACCCTGTGTTTGTCATAGAAGTTAATTAATACATATCTATTGGCTATCTGATGGAGTCTGTTTGTACTATTTCAGCCCTTTGATGGCTTTTCTTCTAGCTGAACTGAGATATTGAAATTTTCAAAAAGGTGAGGAAGACAACATCAATATTTACTACCCAAAGTTCTTCTTTTTCATCTTTACATGATTTGAGAATGATTTCTACAAGTTTTGAGGTCATCTTTTTTGAAAAAAAGAGAGAACAGACATCCATTACAAATAATATTTTACAGCACACCACATCTTTAAAATTGCACAATTGAATGAAATATCTGGAGAATATAACATTATACTGTGTATCGTTTATTGTATATTAAAATAAAAACATTTGGTTGCAAAGCAAAATTCAGTCTTAAAGACTGTCCTTCAATAAGACATCTTCCATGTATCTATTAAGATAAAACCAAATTCCTTCATCAATGAAACACAAATAGCTTTCTTAGTGGTGTTCTAAGTATTAAAATCAAGTATCATCCAAAATATGAGACAAAGTTGTTTATAGTCATCATGTTCAATGACTCACATGAAGGCTGGATGAAAGCTGAATTCTATATTGATGGGGAAGTTTTTCAGATGTTATTATTTGTACATTACATTGGACTTATTGCATCATCTACTTCCCTTCTCCTTCTTCCTGCCCTATCTTCATACCCAGACTAATAATAGTAAATATTTTGTATTATGAGATAACCAAAAGTAATGATGTAAATATGACACTTTGTGGCTTAAAAAGGACTTTATACTCATAATAACATATGATTTTCATAACAATCTTAGGAGATAGGCATTAGAGCAATTATCTTCCCGATTTTACAGATGAAGGAAAGGCTGAGGGAAATTGGCTTGTTCAGATTCACACAGATATTAAGTGGGAGTTCTGCATATAAAAGCAATGTCGTTTTGCAGTAAAAGTTAAGTAAAAATTAAAAATTTAAATGTTAGGTCAGAATTATAATAGAGGATTCCATATCACGGTTCATGGCAAATTGTCAAATGATATGAACAAACAACACTTGAGCTGCTGTTTATTTGAGACACACAGAGACAGAGAAAGACAAAGACAGAGGGACAGAGAAAGACAGAGAGAGACAGATAAAAAGACAGAGATAGAGAGGAGGAGGAGGGAAGGAGAAATAGAAAAAAAAGGAGATATAGAGAGAGGGAGACATGGTTATATGTAGAGGGAGAGAGGAAGAAAAAAGGGGAAAGGGAAGAGGAAAAGGGAAAGAGATTGCCTCAGCCTGGTTGGTTAGGGAAAATATCATGAAAGATATGGAACTTGTTCTCATATATAAAGGATGAGCAGAATTTGGTTAATGGAAGTCATTCCAAGTATGGAGAATGGTGTGACTAAAGGGAGGGATGAAAATGGAATTATGCCAAGTATACTTCCTTGACAGTGAGCAGACCAAAACCACAGGAACAGAAGATTGGTAGGAGGGATCAATGGTACATAAATCTGGAAGTCATTGATTCTTAGAATTAAGTTTATACACAAGAAAACATTTTAGATGATAAAATATTTATTTATTCTCTCTCTCTCTCTCTCTCTCTCTCTCTCTCTCTCTCTCTCTCTCTCTCTCTCTCTCTTTGACACAAACACACCAAAGTCTTTCTCCTTCTCTTGTACAAGTTGAAAGTAAATGGCTACTTATGGGCCTAATCTCATTACTGGCCAGCATATTTGTTTTGACCTTCTTAGACAAGTTGTTCATTCCTCCTTAGACAATTTGATGATAATCTATCCCTGAGGGCTTCAAGTATTAGTTAAACTTAATGTTGACACTTAATGGGCAGAGCCAACTAGAGTTTGGCACTCCTGAACTCAAAAGATTTGCCAGGATCAATATTCTAGTTACTAAGACTATATCACTATGCCCAGACATGGTCTCTTTAGTGTTGAATGATTTCCATTGAGCTATCTATATTTTCTTACCCATAGACTCTTCTAAACAACAATTTGAAAATATCACTTATTTTTCTAGAAGTTTAAAGTTAGAGATTGTTAGAAGGGAAGGAGTTTCAGAATCATAGGATTTTAGCTATCACAATTGGGAGAGATCTTGGACTGACAGAACATAGAACATCAGAGCTCTAAGAGACTTTATAAGGAATCTTGTTTAACTTCTCTCTTTACCTCCCACCTACTTTTTTTTTGATAGATGAGGAACCTGAGTCTTTGAGAAAGATAGTAACCTGTCAAGGTCACATTCTTACTTTTCTTTCACTTTGCACACTTCTTTCTAGGTTGTCATGGGGTTATGTGGACAACTGTGTAATTTCTCAATTCTGTACATAATGAATTAGTGGATTTCCACTTGGGAAAGTAGAGAAGAGGCAATCTTTGTATAATAGTTCTATTTTTATTATGTGAGAAGATGAAGGAAAAATATGAAGAAGACAGCCATTCAAACTCATATTTAAAAGACATTTAAGATTTTTATGAATAAAACAACAAAAAAGAATGTCTCTGTTTTCCTTAATGTTAGAGGCCAACAAAAGGTCTGAATTTGCAAATTACTCTCAAAGGAGGAGAATACAAGGTCACTGCAGTTTCCCATCTTATATTCAGCTAGCTAGAAAGGCAGACTGACATGTGAAAAAACTGTTACTTTTTTTTCCCCTTCCAATGCTAATTGAATGTGCAGATAGAAAGGTACAAAAATGGTTGCATTAAAATGAAATATGTCCCTCAGGCACATCCCTCTATCCTTCCCTCCCCTTGCTGCCCTCAACACCAGCAGAGTGATAACTTTTTTCTGACCAACAAAGCCAATCTATAGTTATTATATCTTTTTGTCTCTTTTCATATCTCCTAATGGAAACATTCCAGTTGCTGCTGGCTAGAAAATTGGCCGTCTGAACTCTCCCTTTCGGTGTCTCTCTCTTCTCATCAGATTAGTGAGAAAATTCAGCATTGAATCTCTTTCAAACTCTTCCCCCTGCACAGGCTGGGAACACATGTTAGGGGCTAAGATTAAACCTTAATTTAACTCTGTCTCTCACCCAACCATCACCAGACTCAAGGCCCAGTTTATCAAATCACTCTTGAAAAACTGTAGGAGTAAAGCCTCATACTTCATGCTCCTCCTCCTCTGTGAGCTCATTTCTCTGATCAAAAGTCTTGAAAGTAAAATACAAGATGAAATTAGACAGAATGAAAGGTAAGAGTAGACAAAGTCGGAGGAGATAGTAAATGTGAACTAAAATATGAGGGCACCACACAGTACATATATATGTGTCTATCATATATGTCATTATATATCATAAATATTCTCAAAGTGTTCTCTGTATAATCTGAAGTGGTCTGAGAGAAACCAATTGTATTAGATCTTATGGATGACACCAAATATCTGTGAAAGAAATAATGCACTAGAAAAGAAAAATGACAACTCTGTCTCAGAGGCATTATAGTATAGTGGAAAATATAATGAAAGGAGTAGAAACCAGGAGATCTGGGGACCTCAGTGCAGGTTCAATATGTGAGTCTTTTCTTTCTCTTTCTCTTTCTCTGTATCCCTCTCTCCACCCCCCTCTCTTTGTCTCTCATTTGATTTGTCTCTCTGTGTGTTTCTCTGTGTATCCCTCTGTCTCCCTCTGTTTCTCTGCCTCTCTGTCTCTCAGTATCTCTCTGTCTCTCTCTCTGTCTTTGTCTCTCTGTGTGTGTCTGTCTCTCTCCCTCTCAAAAGCTTTTATGGAGAAAGGTTCAGTCAGCCATATCAACTATCAACTGACAGAAAAAAAAAAATGGGCTGCGTATGCTGAAAAAGAGATGGAAAGCAGAAGGTGGTAGACAACTCAATCTCTACTTCCAACAACATTATCTTAACCACCATGTGCTTTCAGATTCTGATGAAGATAGCTCAGGATTCTGTACTCAAAACCCTTGGGAATAATACTGAATCTCAAACCACCAGTTCTATTTCCACCCAGAACCTACAATGGTGGAATAAATCCACTTGGAGGAGCCTATCTTCTTCAGTACCAGTCAATCCTGAACAACTGTTACCAACAGACATATATATATATATGTATATATATGTATGTATATGTGTGTGTATGTGTGTGTGTATACATATATATATGTATATATAAACATTAGAGTTCTAGGTGCATCATCATTCCCTAAACCACCATTCCTTCTTCCACTCCTAAAAGTCATAATCCAGAGAAACAGCTCCTTTAGAGAAGGAGCCAAATTTTCTCAACAATTAACAATCACAGGGTATACAAACCAGAATAACTGAAGTTGTAGTGTTCCCCAAGGGAGAGATAAAATAAAACTTTTGCTGGAAAAGTCAAACCATTATTACTACCATCTTGACTATCATATCCCTCATACCATTCCTGTCAGGGAATTCATGGATACTGGTGAGTTAGCCTTGACCTTCCAAAACCACAAATATTCGCTTGTGTCTGACACACCTTCAAGGATAATAAAATAGCAACAATCACAATGATAGCCAGAGACACAATGAGACAGAAAGTCATCCCCAGAATAACACATCATGACAAAATAGGATTTATCCCAGGAATATAGGGCTGACTCAATATTAGGAAAACTATTAGCATAATTGACTATATGAATAACCAAACTAATAAAAATCATATGATTACCTCAATAGATGCAGAAAAAGAATTTTATGAAATTCAACACTCATTCCTATTAAAAAACATTAGAAAGTATAAGAAGAAATGGACTTTTCCTTTAAATAATTAGTAGCATCTATTTAAAACCATCAACAAGCATTATATGTAATGGGGATAAACTAGAACCATTTACCAATAAGAACAGGAATAAAACAAAGTTGCCCACTGTCACCATTGCTATTCAATATTGTATCAGAAAAGTTAGCTTTGACAGTAAGAGAAGGAAAATAAATTAAAGGAATTAGAGTAGGTCATGAGGAAGCCAAAAAATCATTCTTTGCAGATGGTATACAGAGAGAATCCTAGAAAATCAACTAAAAAAACTTCTAGAAACAATTCACAACTTTAGCAAAGATTCAGTGTACATAAACCATCCGTATTTTTATATATTACCAACAAAGTCCAGCAGCAAAAGATACCAAGAGAAATTTCATTCAAAATAATTGTTGATAGTATAAAATATTTGGGAATCTTATCTGCTAAGGGAAAGTCAGGAACTGCAGGAACACAACTACAAAACACTTTCCACACAAATAAAGTCAGATCCATTCAGTTGGAAATGTATCAAGTGCTCATAGGAAGACCAAGGGAATGTAATAAAAATGACAATATTGCCTAAATTAATCTACTTATTTAGTGCCACATCAACCAAAATTCCAAGAAATTATTTTATGGATCTAGAAAAAATTAAAACAAAATTCATCCAGAAGAAAAAAAGATAAAGAATTTCAAGGGAATTAATGGGGGAAAATGCCATTGAAGGTGGTCTAGCAGTGCCAGACCTAATACTAAATTATAAATCAGCAGTCATCAAAATCCTTTGGTGCTGGCTAAGTAATAGAATAGTTGATCAGTTGAATAGGTGCAAAAATGTTTGTGGCAGCCCTTCTTGTAGTGGCAAGAAACTGGAAACTTAGTGGGTGCCCTTCAATTGGAGTATGACTGAATAATTTATAATATAAAAATGTTATAGAATATTATTGTTTTGTAAGAAATGATAAGCAGGATGATTTCAGAGATGCATGGAGAAATTTACATGAACTGATGCTAAGTGAAATGAGCAGAGCCAGGGGATTGTACATGGCAAGAACAAGATTATACAATGATCAATTCTGATGGACATGTCTCGCTTCAACAATGAGATGATTCAGACCCGCTCCAATAGTCTTGTGATGAAGAGAGTCACCTACACCCAGAGAGAGGATTTTGTGAGCTGAATGTGGTTTATAAGATAGCATTTTCACTATTTTTGTTGTTGTTTGCTTACATTTTATTTTCTTTCTCATTTTTCTAGTTTGATTTGATTTTTCTTATGCAGCAAGATAATTATGTAAATATGTATGTATATATTGGATTTAACATATATTTCTAACATGTTCAACATATATTAGACTACTTGCCACCTAGAGGAAGGGATAAGGGAAGGGGTGGAATTGGAATACAAGGTTTTACAAGGGTTAATGTTAAGAATTAAACATGCATATGTTTGGAAAAATAAAAAGCATTAATAAAGAAAATAAGTAATTTACTTAAAAAAACAAGATATATGAATGAGAAAGTCAACAGTTTGGAAAAGAATGAAAAAAAATTGTCTGAAGAAAACAACTACTTAAAAATTAGAAAAATGGAAAAAGATACAAAAGATAACTGAAGAAAATCACACATCAGAAACTAGAACAGGTCAAGTAAACTAGAACTAGACAGCAAGAAACAATAAAATAAAGTAAAAGGAATGAAAAAATGAAAGAAAATGTGAAATATCTCATTGGTAAAATAGCCAACCTGGAAAATGGATGCAGAAAAGACAATTTAAAAATTATTGGCCTATCGGAAGACCTTGACCAAATAAAAAAAGAGAGACTGGATAGAATTCTACAAGAGGTCATTAAAGAAAACTACCCCAATATTCTAGAAACAAAGGGATAAATACTGATTGAAAGTATCTATCAATCACTCTGCAAAGAGATCCCATAAGGAAAACCACAAGGAACATTGCTGTAAAACTTCAAACTAAAATCTCAAAGAAAAAATACTGCAAGCTGCCAATCAAAAACAATTCAAATATCAAGGAGCAACAGTTACAATTACCCAGGATCTAACAGTTTCTGCAATAAAGGATCAGAGAGGGTATGGAATACCACAGTCTGGAAGACAAAGTATTTGAGGTTACAACCAAGAATTTACCACCCAGAGAGACTCAGCATCATCCTTGAAGAGAAAAGGTGGATCTTCAATGAAATGAGACCTTCAATCATTTACACTGAAAAATTCAGAACTAAAAAGGAAATTTAAATTACAAATACAGGACTGAAGAGAACCATAGGAAGATAAATAGGAGGAATATATATAGAGAGAGAATATCTATATCTATATATTTATATTTATATCTATACATCTATACACACACATACACACACACACACCTATATATATATATGTATGTATATATATGTATATATATATATATATAT
>JAJPUD010020991.1:0-23764 GCA_023553655.1 Myrmecobius fasciatus | reverse complement strand
CCAGTTTCTTGCCACCACAAAAAGGGCTGCCACAAACATTTTTGCACATGTGGGTCCCTTTCCCTCCTTAAACACTGCTGGGTCAAAGGGTATGCACTGTTTGATAACTTTTTGAGCATAGCTCCAAATTGCTCTCCAGAATGGTTGGATCCGTTCACAGTTCCACCAACAATGTATCGGTGTCCCAGTTTTCCCACATCCCCTCCAACAGTTATCATTATCATTTCCTGTCATTTTAGCCAATCTGACAGGTGTGTAGTGGTATCTCAGAGTTGTTTTAATTTGCATTTCTCTGATCAATAGTGACTTGGTTGCTCCCACTTTTTCAACAATACAATTGTACCATTACATTGACTGTAACATATTCCAGGTAGGGAATGGAAGCTTTCTCTGAAAATCCTTAGCAAAAACAATAAATCAAAAGATCATCGGTTTATACAAAGGAGTTATCTGCGGAGCTTCTGTATAATTTGTTACTAGGAAACTATTACCTTAAAGTCTCTTTCAAAGTTTGCATTATATGTGTGAATGAGTGTATATATATATATACATATATATATATATATATATATATATATATATATATATATATATATACATATTCATATATATATATGTATATATTGGTCTAGATGTGTGATTTCATAGGGAAATTCCAAAGTAGAAATCCTCTGCACTCTTTCAAAATTTTAGAGTTTCTTACAGCAGAGAGATGTTAGAAATTTGCTCAGGTTCACAAAGGCAGGACATGTTCAAAATATGAAACTTGAATCTAGATATTTCTGTTTCAAGGCTAGCCATTATCTATGCTACATTATCTCTTATATGTGAACTATGTGTGTTGTATGACTTGTCTTTTGTAGATATGTAACTACATCCACATCTATATATTTACATGTATGCAGACTTCCTATGTGATCATGGGTGAGGTCCATAACCACTATACCCAATAACTGTTAGTGTTTTTTATAGACAAATTATTGATTTATAGTCAAGGTGGAATTTCCATAACAAGAGTTTACCATGCTGATAAAATCACAGGTTTGGACGAAAAATACATAAGGTATGCATATACACTAAACATACCTATATACTCATCTATGTTGAGGAATGTGCATGTGTATTGTAAAAGTACATTGCATACATATAAATATAGTGCAGATTGCAGCACATGCATATAAGTAAGTATGGAGGCATGTCCATGTATACACGAGTGTATATAGAATCGTATCTACAGTATATTACTTACGTGGCATATACTACCTAAAATTTTCAAGATGTGCAAAAAAAATTAAAAAGGAAACTATTCTGCCACATGGAGTAAGATATATATATATATATATATATATAACTACCCAGAAAAGGAGGTAATTAGAAATGGAAGAGTTAAATTAAAAAAAAATAAGATTAACCTCAGTTTCTTGATTGCTATGTTTAGAAACACATTGAAGATTATTTTCTGAGAGAAGAAAATTTTTCCCATGTTTATGATTTTTTTTGTATCAAAGCTATAGTTTTGTATTATAAGGCAGTGGTGGGAGGAGTAACTAGTTACATTGTCAGATTTCTTCTCTGAAATTAGCATCTTCATAGATTTTTATCCTTAGCCCAAAAGTTTAAAGATGCATATATTACTTGGATCAGATTTTTCTTAAAATTTAAAATGCAATGTAAAACTCTCAATCACAGAAACAATATAGTATAGAGCCTATAAAAATGGAACCTAGAAAGGTAGTACTTTTTAATCACTTCTGGGAATCAAGAGATCTCTTCTGTGTGATCTTGGAGAAGTCACTTAGCTTATCTAAGTCCCAATTTCTCTATCTGTAATATGAAGGATACACACACACACACACACACACACACACACACACATACACACACACCCCATATGTTTTCTAAGATCCCTTTCAGTTTAAAGAGTAAGTATCCCTCCCTGCTCCATCCTATTTCATACAACCTCTACTTTTCCATTTCCCATTCTCCTTTGCATGTTGATACAGTAGGATAGCTACCTTTACTCCCAAGCTTTCCATTCCTACCATATCTCCTCAGCATCCCTTGTAATATATTACGTTCATCCTAAAAGAGAACAGCAGGATCTTTCCTTGTTTTGTTTTTTTTTTTAATTTTGCATCCCAAACAATTAGCTCAAATTGTGGGTACTAAGAATTTGTTGGTGAATTCATTGATTTAATTTAATATTCATATATATTATATTACATATATATATATACATATATATATATACACATAAGTGTTTGTGAAGGAAGAAGAAAGAGGAGAGGAGAAAAAATGCGAGTAAGAATGATTCTAAATCCACATAGGTATATGTTTTTATATTATGCATGCATTTATGTGTGTATTTTTATGCATGCATCTGTGTATGTGTAGCTCCAGATTAACCTGAATCAAATTCCCCCTTTAAATAAGAAAGCTGTTACCAAATGTAGTGGAGTTATTGTTTGGGGTGGTATCAACACATAAGAAAAGTTAAGAGTGACTAGATCTTCAAGTAAACTTAAGTAAAATAATCCTTAATATAATAAACTATAGTGAGAACCATTGGCATAGTTTGAAAATTCAGGTGAAGTAAATTCTACAAAAAATAAATAAATAAAACAACCAAGAACCTTAGTTTTATCTCCACTAGCTGATACACATATTTTGTAGATATTTAACTTAATTGGCTCATTTTAAGGCAGAGCCTGGTAACTTCAATAACTAATACTTTTCTAAAGATATTCCTCTATGGTTCACTTTATTAGCACTTATAATCGCAGGGCTCAAGACATAAAACAGTCTTATTAACAATTATAGGATATCAAGAAGATTGAAACTTGAATCCATGGAGAGTTGAAACCACCCTCACACCCCTATACTACTACCACACACATACATTCCTGAGTGGATCTTTGGTCCAGTCTTTGCAATTTTCATTACTTCCATGTATGGTGTTTCAGCAATATGTTGTTCTACATTGGTTATCTTCACCAAGAACCCTTGCTCAACTTATGCAACAGTATATGAAAAAAATAATTTGAACAAATCATAAATTAACTTTGCCCAATCCCTTCTCTCAAAAAGCCTTCAGCAGCACATGAATTCACCTAGTAAATTATGTCAAATATTCAAAGAACCATTAATTACAATAATACAAAAACTCTCTGCAATACCAATACAAATGGTCATGATACTTTAACCAAAGAGAAACAAAACAAAGGGAAAAAACTACTGATAGCAGTTAACACTGCTAAGAAATAAGAAAATATTATGATATAAGCTATAATACTACATTATAAAGACTATTTTTGGTTCACATAAAAAGTTTGGGATTATTTCAACATAAGAAGGATCACAAATATGATAAATCATATTAATAATTTATAGAAATATAAAAATAAATAAAATATGCTGAGAGCTCTTTGACAAAATCTAATATACATTTTAATTAATAATTCTAGAAAGTCTAGGACCAATTTGGATGTTTTTTTTAACAAAGTTGCTAATGCATATTTTAATCAAAGAGCAAACAGTATATCTAATTAAGAAAAGTTGGATTCCTTTCCACTAAGATCAGAGGTAAAACAAGGATATCCAGTATCATCACTATATTTACCATAGAGCTAGATATGATAATTATATGAATAAAATAAGAAAAGAAGGTGAGGACACAAGCAAAGAGACAATTAACAAATAAAAGTATTGCTTTTTGAAAATGGCGTAATATTGTACATAAGAAAATCTTAGAAAGTCAACTAAAGGGGCAGCTAGGTGGTGCAGTGGATAGAGCACCAGCTCTGAAGTCAGGAAGACCTGATTTCAAATCTGATCTCAGACACTTAACATTCCCTAGCTGTGTGACCCTGGGCAAGTCACTTAACCCCAATTGCCTCAGCAAAACGAAAAAAAAAAAGAAAGAAAGAAAGTCAACTAAAATAATTTAAACAGTTAATAACCTCAGTAAAGTTGCAAGATATAAGATAAATTAAAATATAACCATAATTTCCACATATAACCAATAAGATCTGACAGTTAGAGCTAGAAAGTCAAATTCCATTGAAAATAACAACAGAAGGTATAAAATACTTAGGAGTATATCTATCAGTATTCAACATGAACTTTATGAATCTAACTATAAACCAATATAAACTATAAATCATAAAACTATATAAATACCATAAAAATAAACAATTTTTGCAAATAAATATAGGCCTAAATAACTGGAGAAACAATAATTGCTTATAGGTAGATAAAACTAACATAATAAAAATGATAAAAAGTACCTAAATTAATTTATTTATTCTGTACTATGCCAAACTTCAAAAATGTTTTATAGACTTAGGAAAAAAATAAAAATGCAATTCATATAGAGGAAGAAAAAGTCAAGAATTTCAAAGATAATGACAAAAGAAGTGTGAGAGAAAGGAGTTTATTAGTACCAAATCTCAGAATGTATGACAAAACAGTAATAATTAAAATCATTTCAGAATTTTTAAAGCAGAAATTAACCAGTGCAGTAGATCAAGCATGCAACTTACAGAACAGAGTGTCTGTTACGGCACTGCAACAGAGTCTTTGAGTAACCAAATGATCCCCTTTATAGAGGGAAGAATTCATGAACTCCTGAAAAAACTAGATGTCAGCCTGGTAGAAATTAGATCTAGATCAGCACCTTACTTTACATACTAAAATAGGCTCCAAATGAATATAGGACTTTGATACAAAAAGCAGCATCATAAATAACTTAAAAGAATAAAGAAGAAATTTTCGATATATGAATAGGAGAAAAATTTTCAACTTAAATAATAACAAAGGTCATATAAATTATATTGTACAAAATTTATTATATTAAATTATTTTCCCATACAAATAGATCTAATGCAGTAAAAAGTATTGGTGAAATTTATATGAATTTGTAGTCTTTCAAAACAGTGATTTCAAATGTGCAGTCCACATACTCCACGCATCCCGCAAGTTGGACGGGGCCCATAATATTATCCAGTGTGGCCCAAAGCAGTATAAAACATAATTGGGGAAGAACTAGTTATTGTAATGGATAAAACATGGATCCTGGAGTCAGGAAAGTCTGAATTCAAATTCAGCCTTGGGTATTTGATACTTATTACCTGTATGATTTTGGGCAAGTCACTTAACTCTGATTGCCTTGCCAAACAAACATACATAATTAGGAAATATTTAGCAAAAGCAATAAATACACAATAAGACATAGAATACATTATGTTTTAAAACTAAGTCAATATATGCATTTACCAGGGATTGCAGGAGTAGGGGAACCCAAATTCTGCTTTTATTTGATGACATTGTTTTAAAAGAAGTGGTCTTTGTATAGTAAAGATGGATTGGATGCATGTAATTAAGCATTTTCTATGAGACATTGTTAATGTTTGGATTTGCTTATCTCTAATTCTTTATGCCAAAGGAAGAGATTCTAGAGAATAGATAACATTTTAAGTCATTAACTTTAAAAAAATCAATAAAACTAAGATTTTAAAAAAAGGACTTACTTTTTCTAGAGGATTGTATCTTTTTTGTCAATGAATAAAAGGTAGTCTTTCTCCCCAGATGATAAAAATTGTTGAAATAGTATTTTACAAATGTAAGGAAGCTGATGGCATAAAGCACAGTAAAAATCTAACATTGCACTTACTTCTTTTTATTTGTAAAGAATTCAGTGCCAGATGCTTATTAACCAGAGAAGTGGAATTGTAAGAGTACATTCTTGAAAGTACACTCTGGGTGCTTGTTCTGACCATCACCTTTGAGTAGAGTTCATGGGCAACACAGAAAGGAGGAGAAGTAGTTTAAGAATGGCATAAAAAGAATCAGTGGTGAGAGAGAGTGACTTGACCTTCAGCCCAATTCTATTTTTAGGCTGATGATCAAAGGATACAGTGATACACTTCTTCACCTCATAGGACATTGCTCCAAATTAGCTGTATTCTTGGGGAAAATAACTATAAAATTCCATGTGCTACTCACTCCTATAATTATTATTTGATGCAAATTTAATTATGTTCAGTCACTTATGGGGTGGGAAGTTGTAATTTTTTTTCCAGATAGGGATTGTATATAATGATGAAAGTGATAATAGAGATCAACCTAATTGTCAGAAAGAACATGGTTCAAATCCATTTCTGGCACATACTGACTGTGTAAACTTAGGATGCCATTTAATTTCTCAATGTTACAGGTAATTCTCTAAGGTAGAAATTGCAGATCAGGAATTAATTGATGTTGGTAGAGAGATTCTTTATACCAGTGAAATCAGAAATCATAGGATCATTGATTTGGAAACAAACTTAAAGGTAATCTAGTGCAGTACTTTACAATTAATGTGTAACCATTAATGTAAACAAATGTAACAAGATGTAACAAAAAATGAAGAACAGAGAGGATAAATAATTTGCGCAAAATGACACAGGGAGTAATTGATACAGAAGATTTGAATTTAGATGATCCATACTCCAAATCCAACACACTTTCCATTGCTCCACACATTAGTCCTTTTTCCTCCTAGACCCCTTACCAAAAACAAACATGCATACACACTTGATTGCACATAAAATCATCAAATGTCAAAATTAGCAGTGTCTTTAAAGTTCAGCCACTCCAACTATTTGTTTTCATAAACAAGGAAATTAAAATTCTGAGCAGTGAACATGCTGCTGAGGTCACACAACTGAGTAAAGGCAGAGCTAAGGATAGAACCTGGGGCTCTTGATGACCAGTAGAGAATTCTTTTTTGTTCATCAATATTTACAAACCAAAGCTTCAAACATCTATATACCTGTTAAAGTTTATTTTCAATAAATCATTTCCAAAATGAATCAAATCATATTCTTGTTATTAAACCATAGAGAATTCAATTGCTTTGGAAATATTTGTGTATAAAAGCACAAAGATTGTTTGTGGAAGATAATTAACTCTCATTACATATTGTAGAAAGCTCAGACTAGGGTTTGTACTTCTCTATTTGTGCTCAGGCAGCTGGCCAGACAGTCCTGAATCACTAACATGCTATTACTTTTTTCCATTTTCATTTTAATTTAATTAACTGTTAGGAAAGCAAAAAATAACTCTATTTTCTCTCTATTTTCCTTAGGCATATGCCCCACACCCCGCTACCATCAGGATAATCTCTCCTGCCCAATAAAGTCACCCTACATTAATTATCACTGTATCTCTTTCAGTCTGTATAAGTCAAAAAACTGCAGTGACTGCTGGCTGTCTGCCAATGGACACTGTCTTTCTTTCTTCTCTCATTCGCCTTCATTCTTCTCTCATTAACTGCCTGTGAAATTGTCACATGTATTTTGTAAGACACTTTTCTTCATGAGATCCCAATTCATTTAAAATTATACCCAGCTTGAAACACTGGGGATCACATGCTCTTTTGTATTTCAAGAAACTTTATTTTTAGTCAGGTTTTCTTTTCCAGCTTTGTCAGCATGTCCTACTCTGCTCTCTGGGCTTAGAGGACCTGCTTAACAGAAAAAGTGCAAATGCAAAAAGAGAAAAAGGAAAGAAAAGAATCCATCTTTTGGCCAGAAAGCCTCCTACTGCGCCACCTATTTATCTTGCCAAATTGCAAGCTATGCAAGCCATTATTCCATTTATGTTCTTTCCATTGACAGGAAATCACCCTTTAGATCTTCTGATTAAACAATAAGATCAGAAAACCCCATATTTTTTCTATTTCCCATTTTTTCTTCTTCACACAAAACAGTAGCTGCAAAGTCCAAAACTAAGAATGAAGTTGCCAAATACACATGTTGCCAAAGAGTTCTCTAGTAATAAACCATTCCACAATGTAAGAATCTCTTGAGATAGGATATACCATTGACATGAAGAAGGGTCATATCTATCCCCTCTAATAGAGATGTGGTATTATTTGTGGATTTTCTTAAAATGGAATGACAAGGGAAAGAATTGAGGTAGGTGAAAGAGAAGTCAACTTGAAACCATTTCTGGAAAATTCTCTGACCCTAAGATTTCAGGATAAACCCTATGAGGTGGTTTCTGGTTAACACAAAATAAAATCATGGTCACTTCTGTAGGTTTGTATATTTAGGGTTTCATTTTTACTTGGGATTGAATATTCCTTATCATAAAGAAATTTACATCATAAACAGATGTAAATTGTAATTTAATTCATAAGTCAAAACTAACGGTGCTAAAGTTGTCACAGTATTAAAGTCAGATTTTTATTGTTACAAAGAAATTTCCACCTAAATTGGTTTATCCTGAAATTCTAACCACTGCATCAACTAGCTGCCCTTTCCTCTACCTAGTCAGTCTCTACTTATTCCTTCCCTATTCCACACCAACTCATTTCTCCTGATTTACTATTTTTATTTTGCATCAAGCTAATAATTATCCTACCACAATTCTGAATTGTTATCACACTGATCTTTCCAACTTTCACTATTGTTCATACATTTACAATACTGTTCTCTCTTTTAATATATATATATATATATGTATATATATATATATATTTACAAATATTTAACTCTCTCTTCCACTCCCTCCTAACTTCATTGTTTTTTTTAACAAAAATGGGAAATGATAAAACATCATAAGAAATATGTATAGTAGTTCAGTGAAACAAATTCCCACATTAACCATGTTTCAAAATGTATATCTCTTCTTGCATTTTCTGTCCCTAACCTCTCTGGCAGGAGCTGAATAGAATCACACTAGTGTTTTTACACTAGTATTGTGATCTCATTAAATGACTTCAAAAAAGTTACTTGGACTGCAAATCCTAGTTTCTATTCTATTTCTTCCTTCACATTCCCTAGGACAGTTTCCAACAACAAATCTCCCAAAGCTACTTCCTAATGTCCCTAAGAAGGAGTGGAAAATAGTAGCTAGCTCAAGACCCCTAAAGGCATTGACATAAAGGCATGCCTTTAAGATCTGATAAATATTTATGTTTTGTATCATATATCTGCCTCTTGATTCTATGTTATTATATAGGAAAAAACCTCACAAAAATCTCACCAAGTTCATAGCTGTGGGGATCCAAACATCATAAGGTGTTTGCTAAATTCATTCTGGAATTTAAGGCCTTTTACAAGCTTTACAAGATCACACCGATCTTCCCAATGTTCTTTCCAGTCTTATTAATTGCCTTTACATGCTCTCCATATAAAACAACCTGGCCTAACCTATATACAACATTTAATTTCTCATATTTCCTTAATTGGTCCCCAATATTTAGAATTCATTTCCTATACATTGCAGTTTCTTAAAATTTCTACCTTCCTTCCAAACACAGCTCAAATTTCCTTCCTACAAAAAGCCTTTGCGGATCTCTTCAGTTATTAATGCCCTTTATCTTTAAAGTACTTAAAAATTTATTTCCTTATATTTTGCTTTACTTACATATGTATAAGTTTTATCCCTTCCAGTAGAATGAATATAAGGTTGATCACTGAGGATAGATACTGTTTTGTTTTATATCTTCAGTTTCTAGAACAGTGCCTTTGCACTTAGTAAAGATTTAATAAAGTTTTGTTTCATTTAATTGAATTGAAGTAGGCAACTATTAAGAGTAAGTTGTCTGGAGCCAATAGGTCTTGATCATGTAATTGGAACATCAATTCAGTCTCACATAGCTGTGTGCAATTTATTGCAAACAGTTAAGGTAGTTTGTTGCCAAATAAAACACAGATAGTAGAACATGCAGACTATCCTTTCAATTGAATCTCTTATGTACATGATATCAAAATGGTACCAGAAAACACACTCCTTATAATATAGTTTAAACAGTGTCATAATTTTTATAATACCTCAAAAGTCTATGACTTCATCTATGTTGATGAGTCTTTTCAAGATTTAAAGTGCTCATAAAGAGCAATCTTCTGGTGGCAAGCCTTCATGATCTTAGCTGGACTATTCCTTTGACTTAGAGGGAGATACTCAATCACCCAACCTTTATTGGAAACTCCTCAAGGCTGATAAACTGTGCAGGAATTGCTTGTTGTCATAGACTTTATGAACCCAGTAATGTCTCGGCATTCTCATAAGGTATAAAAGATGACACTGACTACCCATATGACCTGGGGAAAGTTAAATAGGTCTTTCTAGGTCTCAATCTCCTCTTCTGTAAAATGAGGTTGTTGAACTAGTGGCATCTGAGGTCCCTCCCACCCGTGAATCTATAAGGTCTTGAGAAGAGGTCTTAATTTCCTATGTGAACAGAAAGTAAAACCTCTTAAGTTTTATCCTTGGGATCAATGTACTTCAACTTATTGGTTTAAAAAAGCCTTATTGCTCATGTAAACTGAATGATGTCTTCTGAGTTTGTTTTGCATAGGTTTAATAATCAAGGGACTCTGATCAATTACTGCCACCATTCAAACTGTGAAATGAGACTCTTCAAAATGTTTGGAAAATTTTATGAAATTATGAATATATGAAGAAAGTCTTAAGAGAACTATAATATATACTATATACTATACATTAATAAATCCATAAATTTGTAAATCTTATAATATCCATGATTCTTTAAGAAATATTATCTTCAGGTGGCTTCCAATGTAAGTGCAGGTCTGTTTTTTCCTTATGTGGATAACTAATTATTTTGATCCTTGTAGGTTTTATTTGAGGATAAATTTTAAATATTTTCCTACTTTCATACTGTTAGTGATTTGTTTCTCAAGACACATTTCAGTATATGTATATATATATGTATATGTATGTATACATATACATATATATACATATATACATACATATACATATGTACACACACACACACACACACATATATATATATCTAACAAGTGCTTTGTCAACAGTGGATATGATATGTTAGAGTCCATGACTGCCCAACAAGAAATTTTTTAAATGTCAAAAGAGTAAAAAACAGCTCAATTTCTTCCCTTTTTGCACATAACACAAGATTTATCATATTGTTAATGAACCATTATTCTATTCTATTGAGCCTAACAGTAACGATTTAAGGTTACATTAGTATTGTGAGGACAGATTTTACCTTGCTATTATTTTAAGGCATTACCTTGGCACTACTGCAATTTGCTTGTCACATTTTACATGAAGTGATGTTAATCTCTGATGATTGTTCATCATTAGTGTTGTTTCAGATTGGCCATTTGAATTTAGTTTACATCAGAGGCACTGCAGACAATATAATCAAGATGGCAGGTCAATCAAATACAAATAAATGGCACTGGGCTCATTTGGTAGTTTAAAACATAGTGAGAGACTCAACAAATAAACATTTTGTGGAGTTAAAGGGAGAGAAAGGGTCATGACAATTATACTATTTCAGATTGTTTTTCAATAATCATAAATTATTTTAAGTATTGTTGCTTCCAGTGAAAGTCCAAATATAATTTAGGCTATTTTTAAGAGAAAAGGAAATGTTCATTTTATAAAAAGATTAATCTGCAATTGAATACTTCCTAAAAATATCATGTTGAGTAGTAAGAATTTTTTTTATGAGATCTCATTAAATATTTAGAACAATGTCCTTTCAAGCTATATTAAAACATCCCCATGTCCCTCCCCACAAAAAAAAAAATCCTTCCAGAATCTTTTGGTTTGTCAATGATAAGTGGTTTGGAGGTTGTGACATTACAGGAATCCTACATCTTCTAAACTTTAATTACTCCTCAACATTTGATCCAATGCTATATTTCAGGAGGCCAGGACAAAGAAAATGCAACATGATTATGTTGTGAATTTTCACAGTGAAAGCAAAGTCAAGTGTCCTATTGACAAAAGAGAATAAACTTTCAGGGAATTTTGCTGCAGTTCAGGCTCAAGGAAGGCCAGATTTTAAACAGTAAACATTCAAAAACCTTTGAGCTGGTATTTCATGTCATGACTGAGAATGCACAGTGAATGTGGCACATGAGGTCAGAACAAATACTCTGGAAATCAGGTTCAGAGTTCTCACATCACATCACAGGGTTAGGTAGTAGGTGAAGAAAAAAGAAACTGGAAATAAGTAAATTCATTGGCTCCTCTTTTATTCTGTAAATTTTGCTAAATCATATCTGTTCACATCCTTAAAGTGAAATATACTATTCAGAGATTTATGGTTTTAAAAAAAAAGATTACCCAAGGGAACAAATATTATCTAGTACTCGTTTCCCTCTCTCAATGCACAGAAAGAAAAAGTGAATTGAGATCCCATGAGTTTTCCATTAACCAAATGCCCAAGAGTATAGAAGAAAGGCTTCTGTAAAAGGCCTGTGTAAAAGTTAGTTTGTTTTGGGTCGAGTTTTTCCACCCCTGGAACCGCTAAGAAAACAAATCACCAACCTGGTGACTGTTTGCAGCTGCTATCAACATGGAGATATAATACTGACTGTGAAATTTGCAAGGCCTTTTTGGGAGAAAACTATCTGTAACATGAAAGTACTATATGCAGATACACAATCTGGAAGCAATTCCCTTAGTGGTGCTGAGGGGAAAACTGAATGATTAAGAAAGAAATCAAAAAGTTTGAATCATAAGTTTCATTCTGCTATATAATTCTCTTACATCTTTAGAAAGTTTTCCAAAAATAAATAAAAAGAATTGTTTTTGGCTTGCCTATGTCATTAGGGTAAGGATGCCAGGGTAAATATGTACCTGAACATCTTTTGAGCCACATTTTCCTAGAACCCAAGTTGTTTTACATTCAACACCTTTGTAAAGAACATTAACTCTTCCAAATTAATGAGATGCTAATGAATATAATATGTCCTTTATTGTGTATTAGCACCAATATAATCTTGATAGTAGCTAGGAAGTTGGAGAATTGCTATAAACGGTTACTATGCAATCCTCCTTTCCCTTGCTTCTTTTATCATGATTTCTCATTTTTATGTGAACCAATCAACATACATATTTTCAGTGCCTACTATATGCTAAGAACTGTGCTAAATGTTAGAGATATTAAATAGAGTAAATGAAAAAGATTGTATTCAGAAGTTTACATTTGAATGGGAAAAAGTAGGAAAACAACTTATTTCAAAATGAGTTCATATTATTTGTATAGATAACTTATATAAATACCTAGAGTGTTAAAACTGGAAGGGTCTTCAGGAAACCATTTGGTCCAGCCCATTAATTTTATAGATGAGAATACTGAAGCAGCACAGAATTATTAAGTGACTCTTCTGAGAGGCAACAACTGTGTGGCAGTTCCAAAACTACAATCCTAGATCTCAATGATTTTGTATTCAGAGAATCTGATGTCAAATCTCATCTCTGTCCCTCTCTCCATTTTATAGATAATCTCCTTGGGCCTTGCATTCCCATCTATAGAATTCAAGGTTTGGACTAATAATAATAACTAGTATTTATGTGAAACTTTAAAGTTTTCAAAGTGCTAAATGTTATCTAATTTTATCCTACCACAATCCTAAAAGTTAAGTGCAATTATTAGTCCCATTTCACAAATTAGGAAATTTAAGCAGATAGTGGTTAAGTAACTTACCTAAGGTGACAGTTAGTATATCTGAGGCTCGACTTGAACTACACCCTTTGACTCTTGGTTCAATACTCTATTCACTAGTTTCAAGTCTATGTTTTCATTAATATGAATGACATCCTTGCCAATATGCAAATTTCCTTCACCAGAGAAGACACACAATTGGTGTAAAATTTAATCTTAGTTATTTCCCTTAGAGTTTTTCTTTTGTCCAACATCACATATACAATATATATCAAAGGAATGATTTTAAATGTATTCCTGACTCCAAGGCTAATCCTTGCTCCAAAGTGCCATGTCAAAATCTTCCTTACTGAATTATTCCAAGATACTTTAAGGGAAATTCTAATTGGGAAATAGTTTTGGCTTCATATTTAAGTAAGAGGAAAGAACCACAATGATATAATAGCTTGTCTATCTGATTCTCAAGTACTTTGTATTTATCCTTCCTTTCCTGGTATAATTTCCTAATGTTTCATTTCCAAAATGGAATAAATATCTTGCTGTCTTGTATTCTCAGTTTAAATATCCACAAAACTACTCCAGTTAGCTCTCTTTATCACATTCTGCTTTATATTCATCAATTGGATTCGTCATTTTGTGAAATGAATTATATGAAATTAAAAACAAATAGCATTCAAAGATTTAAATTCTACAAGAACCTACTAAGCACCTACTATAGGCAAAGAATTGGGCCAGGTACTTAGGATACAAAGGCAAAAGCAAACTAGTTGATTTCTAGAGGACCTTCTATTTTTGGGGGTAGAAGAAGGAAAAAGCATGGAATTATGGAGGCATTAGGTTACAATAGATACAAAAATAAGGAAATAAAAAGTACATCAGCCAGGATTAAAGGATCACAGATTTAGAGGTGAAAGAGTACTCAAAGACAGCCAGTCCAGGCTCCTTACTTTACAGATATGGAAACTAAGGCCTAAGATCACAAAAAGATCACAGAAAGGTATTATAGGATGTAAACTCAGACTCCAGAGATAGTGCTCTAAAGTAATATGAAATAATCTCAAGGCAGAAAGTGCACTATCAACAAGGGTATTAAAAAAGTCTTTTTTTAGGATCTGTTTAAAGGAAGCTAGGGATGTTAAGAGGCTATCATGAAAAGGGATGACATCCCAAGCAGAGAGGGTCATTTATGCAAAGAGAAGTAGTCAGGACTTTAAATGGTGTATTCCTCATGCCTGAAATGCTCTCCTTCCTCATATCTACCTATTGACTTCCTTGACTCCCTCTAGGATTCATCTAAAATTCTACCTTGTATGAACACTTTCTTGACTCCTATCTTGCCAGATTACCTCATTGTACCTTCTTTATTTACATACCCATTTATATGTTGTCTCCCTCATTAGAATGTTAGATCCTTAATGTTAGAGGCTATGCTTTTCAAATATTTTCCCATTTCTTTGTACTTCTTGTGTTAAATGTATTTCCTGGAACAAAATAATTGTTTGATAAATTCCTGTTAGCTGACTGATCAACCTACTGAAAGAGGTAGTAAACCAATTTGAGTTGCAAATAGAAAGTACACCAAGGAGAATAAGGTGAAATCAGATTGGAAAGAAAGGTATGAGCCAAATTATAGGCTGGAGATCTCATGTTTTTCCCAGAGGCAATAATATTTTTGCTGTCATATTAAAAAGTAATGATCAATGTTATTTAAATATTTTAAGCAGAGGTGATAAACTCAAATAAAATTGGGGACCACTAAATCATACATAAGGATCCTTGCAGGCTGCACATTGACTTAGAAAAACACTTTTCCTATTTTTTGTGTTTCACTGTATTTTCATTTGGGATATTAAATATTTCCCAATTTCAATCTAGTTTGGGATATACTTAGGAGCACTGTGGGTAGCATATATTGTGCTTGACACCTCTAGTTTAGAGAATGACTTTTTTGGGACTCATTCAACAAGTAATTATTGTGTCAGTTGTATATAAAGCACTCTGCTAAGTATTGAGAAAATAAAACTAAAACATAAATATTTCCTTCTAAAAGTTTGCATTCTCCTGAGGGTATGCCTTACCCTTATAACTATATAAAGAAAAAGATGTTTTATCTATGTTAAGCCAGAGGTGAGTCAATCAATTATCATTTATTATTCACATGGCAGGCACTGTGTTAAATAATAGAGATAGAAAGGGAAAAGGCAGTCCTTGCCCTCAAAGAGTTCACAATCTACTGAGACAGACAATAACTTGAACAAATATGTACAAACAAGTTATATGCAAACTAAATAATTGAGGGGTTCAAAGAGTAGACTTGAGAGAGGTTGGGAAAGGCTTCCTGTAGAAAATTAGATTTTTGTTGGATTGTAACGGAAACCAGGAGGCAGATTTAAAGATGGGGACAATCCAAGACCTGAGGGACAGCCAGGGAAAAAAAAAATGCCTGGAACCAAGAAATGGAATGTCACATTTGTTTAGTGCTTACAGTGTAATGGGCACTGTCCCAAGCGCTTAAGATAGAAAGAATAGTAAAAGCATGGTTCATATTCTCAAAGAACTCAGAGTTTAATGGGAGAAGCAACATGGAAACAAGTATGTACATACTAGATATAGTATAGATAGATATAAACATATAGATATATACAAATACACATTCATGTATATATACATACATATATACATATATAATTACAGACATATATATTCAGACCTGTGTAAGTGTATACAATATAGATGAGAGGTAATATCAGATGATAAGTATTAGCAAACAAGTGGGAGTTGGGTGATCTGGAAAGACCTAAATGAATTTGGAAAATTGATGACAAAGGTAGAATGCTTGATTACTGTCACCTTTGCAAATCAGATCAAAGTTTTACCAAAAAATTTCCAGTAAGCAACATTAAGATTCAGGTCTTAATTGTCATAATATCAAGTCCAGCCAGGAACCAAGAGGTTAATGAGCTGAAAAATCTTCTCAGGATAGAAATTAGAAAATTAATTGAGCTTGGAAGACTTTTCAAGGGAGGAATTAGAAAATTAATAGAGATAACTATGGGATCAAAAAAGTTTTTTTTTGTCTGTTTTCCTATTGTTCTAGTCCTAACTATTCCTAGCAATTCCCATGTGTAAATATTAAAATTACATGAAGAAAATGTCTAGATCTTTTCAGGTGAATATATGTGGATAAATGCTAAATGAAAAGATGATGAAAATTAGTAAATTGGAATTAGTAAAGTGAAAAAAAAGTTAACTAGTTAGATCAGGGATAGATAATGATCATAGGGGATTGCATCTGCATTTGTGTCGCCTTTAAGGAAAAGTGAGATTTCCACAGAGTTCAAAGTATTTCAAACTCATTATATCTTTGTCCCTTTAATAGTTCAGTATAGAAGAGACAGGAAGCATTGTTTCCATTATTTCCAGTTTATACGGTATCCAGGATCTTGTGGAGATGCTTGGTCTTTTGCCTTTCTTTATTTTAGCAGGTATATCCCCTTGTACTTAGACATTTAGATTGTATACTTGACAAGGAGATACTTCACAACATTCAGAGCCCATGGCACTTAAGCATCTACTTCCTGGGTTTAATTGAAGCTCTTCCTAGCAATGTACCTGCTACTATAACATGTAAATGTTCAGCCAGCATCACAACTAGTGATCACAGAAGAAGACCTTAGAGAGATGCATCCTAAAGCAGAAGGCATTCTGCTTACAATTTAAATACTTATTTGTCTCTCCATGACTAGTCACATTTTACAGAATTACTGAATTTCAGGATAGGGAGAAACCACAGAGAAGAGCTGGCCCAATATTTTCAGATAAAGAAATTGAAACCATTTCTAGTCATATAAAAAAGTGCTCTAAATTATTGATCAGAGAAATGCAAATTAGGACAAATCTGAGATACCACTACATATCCCTGAGATTGGCTAAGATTACAGGAAAATATAATGATGAATGTTGGAGGGGATGCAGGAAAAGTGGAACACTAATACATTGTTGGTGGAACTGTGAATGGATCCAACCATTCTGGAGAGCAATTTGGAACTATCCTCAAAAAGTTATCAAAGTGTGCATACTCTGACCTAGCAGTGTTTCTACTGGGCCTATATCCCAAAGAGATCTTAAAGGAGGGAAAGGGACCCATATGTGCAAAAATGTTTGTGGCAACTCTTTTGGTAGTGGCAAGAAACAGTAAACTGGGTGGATGCCCATCAGTTGGAGAGTGACTGAATAAATTATGGTATATTAATGTCATGGAATATTATTATTCTGTAAGAAATGTTCAGAAGGATGATTTCATAGAGGCTTGGAGAGATATTTACATGAATGGATGCTAAGTGAAAAGAGCAGAACCAGAGATCATTATACATGGCAACAATGAGATTATATGATGGTCAATTCTGATGGATATGGCTCCCTTCAACAATGAGATAATTCAAACCAGTTCTAATTGTTCAGCTATGAAGAGAGCCATCTACACCCAGAAAGAGGACTGTGGAATCTGAGTGTTCATAACATAGCAATTTCACCCTTTTTGTTGTTGGTTACTTGCATTTTATTTTTCTTCTCTTTTTTTTTACTTGTTTGATTTTATTTTTCTTTTGCAGAATGATAATTGTATAAATATGTATGCATATATTGGATTTAACATAATTCTACCATGTTTAACATGTATTGAACTACTTGCCATCTAGAGGAGGGTGGAGGGAAGTGGGCAGGAATTGGAATGCAATGTTTTTCAATTTGTTGAAGAATTGTTCATGCATATGTTTTGAAAAATAAAAAGCTTTAATAAAGAAAAAATAATAAAAAATGCAGAGTAAGATGACTTCTAATGTCGCTTTTGACTCTACACTAATGATCCTATCATTCTCTGAATCTGACCACTCTCTCCACCTTTTACCATATTACTTCTCATTCTGGACTCTGAAAAAAAAAACATTAACATGGTTTGCTTAATGGAATTATGTTAATCAAATTATGAAATATGTATTTGAATACATCATAATTTGTCATTTTAACTAATACTGATAATAAATTTGTAAATTAGAAGACTTGTCAACTGTAACTGCCCCATAAGACAACTGGTTATAGGAGTCAATGGGAGGAAGCCTCTGAATTTAGTAATAATCATGTATTATCTATCTGTCTGTCTGTCTGTCTGTCTATCTTATTTATCTATCTATCTAGGAGCTAGTTAAATTTTCATCTATCCATCTCTGGGTCTCTCTATATAATGCATGTGTATTGCTAACACATTATAAATAGCTGCATATATCTATGTACAAACTGCATATAAATAAGTATCTGCATATCCATGTCTATCTAAAGATCCATGTATGTACACACAAATAACATTTCAGGAAAAAAAATTACAAATTGGTGCATCTGGGAATAGTTCTTCAAGAAGATTTATTGATACATGGACAAAAGCTATTACAGAAAACCAGTATAGGAGCTTTATGAGTTTCCTATTCTTCTTTGCCAATGAACTTTTAATGCCGTACACATCTATCCCCTCTTGACCTCATAAGAAGTCCCACAATTTCAAGGCTTGCCTCAGGTGATTGACTGGCTAGTGCTGTTTATAAGATGAATTTTGAGTCTTGAAATATGCTGCAATCTGTTTTTCCCAAGGTCTTGTGTCACTTCCTGTTAGTAAGTTAGGAACTTGGGGGTTGGGGAGGTTAGTTTAACACTTTCAAGACCACAGAGATTCTGTGAAGTTCCCTGAAGAAGTATTATATAAAATGGTCTCTGTATGTCCTATGAGACATCTAAACTATTGCCAATAAGTTGGAAATGGCAACAGAGATTTTAAAGGGAAAAGGCAATAAATTAGATTGGTAGGCATAAAATATGTATTCTGTTGAAATGATAAATTATATTATTTTGTCATTATTAATCTCAAAGTTTTCAAAATGCATTTTTGAAAGATAACTAAGGCGGAATGATTTAGCTGTCTTTACAATTCCTATAGAAAAGAAATTTATTTAATGCAGAAACCATTTTTAGGTTTATCATGTAATACTTATCACCTAGCACATAAGTATTTAAGAAATTTATATTAAATTGAATCAGGATCCCAAATTGTACTATATCTTTACTGTTTGATTTTTACATCTTACTTTTGTACCATACAAGACAATTTTTCTTTTATTTTGTTTACCAACTACTTTTTTTTTGTTGTACTTCTAAAGCATGCAAGCACAGTGTCTTTTAGCACTTCTTTTTGTGCTTACATTGAAAGAGAAAGAGGTAATGAACTGAGGGTTTCTTCAAAAAGTTTTTTAGATGCTCTTTAAAGCCCATAGCAATTTGGTGACCTCTAGTTTGTAGTGAAGTCCATTAATTTCTTTGTCTTTCAAAGTTGTTGAAATTCTCTTATTGGATAATGAGAAACAGGTGGACAGGAGTCAAAGCTCATTAAGGTGAATTGCAAAGGCTTATGATTCTTTGTGGAACATTTAACTGGATATATTCATTCAAGGGAGCTGTTAATGCTTAATGTGTTGGCAAATTATGATAATTATAAATTGATCTTGATAACTTAATGATAATAATCTTAGTGACTTTAAATCTATAAACTAGAGTCTTAATGAATTCAACAGCCATACCAATCATTAAATGCACACAGCACAGCAGTCCATCTACCCCACTGAATTTCCAAACAAAGTGCAAAAGATAACTAGCCCAGATGCTCACAGATCAGTTTTAATAGCAATCATCGAGCACTTTGTCTTGTTTACTATCTTTAATGTGGAATGATTCTGTGCAAAATCTCAACATTTCCTATTAAGTCCACTACAAAATATAAAACAAATTGATAATGACTTTAGGGAATGGTTTGATTAGAACAATGAAGGACTTAAGCAAATACATATTGTATATAAGGATTTTTTGTTTTGGGAGATCTTTGGCAAAAACATTAAAGTGCTACTTTAAATTCAGAGATTTTAAATATTACTTCTGAAAGTAAATCAACAGGGAGTCTTGCATCAACCCAACTTCAACAACATAGTCAGATTGATTTTCTCCAATTCATCTTCTTCTGGCTATATTATTAGTCTGATAAAAAATTTTTCAGTGTTTCTCTATTGCTCCAAATTACTTAAACCATTTCCTACTGATATATTCTTCCTCTCAAACTCCCTTCATCAAATCATCTAATGCTGTTGCAACAACCAGTTGAAAAATCTTCCATGGTCTTTAGAAGACAACTGGGTTTAGAAGTGGAGAAGTGAAGAACCTATGAAAAACAAAAATAACATGGAGTAATAACTATAACAGAGGCAAAACCTACATATTTCATTCTATATACTGTTTAAAATACTATTGATCACAGATCTGATTATTGAAACTATTATTCCCAAAGTTATCAATGTTATCTTGATTGTGTATTGATGACCTTTTCTCAGTTCTCATTCTCTTCAAACTCCAAGATATTGTTTGTTCTCTTAGTTTTAATGACACTCCCTTTTCCTCTTTCTCTTCCTTTCCTTTCCTCTGCTCTTCTCCTTTTCCCCCTTCTCTTCTCCTCTCACATTCTCCAAAGACTTTGGCATTCCTATGCTGATAGCTCACAAATCTGTATAACTAGCCCTAACCTCTTCCCCTGATCTTCAATCTTGCCTCATCAGCTTTCAAACTCAAATATTAAAAAAAAAAACCTTGATCTCTCCCTGAACTCACTGCTCTTACAAACTTGCTATTTCTAGTGAAGGCTTTACCATTCTTCAAATCATCAAGGTTCAAATTTTCTCCATTAATCTCAACTCATACCTCTTTCTCACCATACAACCCAATCATTAGTCACATCTTGCTGCTTCTACCTCCACAATACTCTTGTAACCAACTTTTTCTGTTTGTTCAGGCAGCTATCATCTTAGTCCAAGTTCTCCCTATCTCTTTCCTAGAATGTTATGACAGCCTCCTACTTTTGGGCTTCCAGCCTCTCCCGCTTCACTTCATCATCCATCCTGCTGCCAAAAGGATATTTCTTAAGCACAGATACAATTGAGTTACTCCATACATAATCAACTTCATTGTTTCCCTGTTGTCTCTAGAATCAAATACAAATACAACATGACCCCAAACTGTGTTTTCAGGTACTTTTCAGATACTTTTGCCTAGCCAATATAACCTTCCCCTCTCTTTATTCCATACACATGACACTCTATCTCCTGCCTCCCTGGTTTTGCAATGGCCATTCTCCATTTGTGGAATGAACTTTTATTTCTAACTCATAGCATTCTTTTTTTTTCTTTAAGTGATATCTCAAGTAGCATATTCAAACATTCACCCTAATTATCACTCTTTGCAGATGATATGATGGTCTACTTAGAGAACCCTAGAGAATCAACTAAAAAACTATTAGAATTAATCCACAACTTTAGCAAAGTTGCAGGATACAAAATAAATCCACATAAATCATCAGCATTTTTATACATCACCAACAAAATGCAACAGCAAGAGATAGAAAGAGAAATTCCATTCAAAATAACTATCGATAGTATAAAATATTTGGGAATATATCTGCCAAGGGAAAGTCAGGATCTATATGAGCAAAACTACAAAACACTCTCCACACAAATAAAGTCAGATCTAAACAATTGGAAAAACATCAAGTGCTCTTGGATAGGTCGAGCAAATATAATAAAGATGGCAATACTACCTAAACTAATCTATTTAGTGCTATACCAATCAAACTCCCAAGAGATTATTTAACTGAACTAGAAAAAATAACAACAAAATTCATCTGGAAAAACAAAAGGTCAAGAATTTCAAGGGAATTAATGAAAAAAAATGCAAATGAGGGTGGCCTAGCTGCACCAGATCTAAAACTATATTATAAAGCAGTGGTCACCAAAACCATTTGGTACTGGATAAGAAATAGAGTAGTGGATCAGTGGAATAGGTTAGGTTCACAGGACAAAATACTCAATGACAATTGTAATCTAGTGTTTGATAAACCCAAAGAGCCCAGTTTTTGGGATAAAAACTCACTATTTGACAAAAACTGCTGGGATCATTGGAAACTAGTCTGGAAGAAATTAGGCATTGACCCACACCTAACACCATATACCAAGATAAGGTCAAAATGGATTCATGCTCTAGGCATAAAGAATGATATTATAAACAAATTAGAACAATGTAGGATGGTTTACCTCTCAGACCTGTGGAGGGGGAAGGAATTTGTGATCAGAGAAGAACTAGAGGTCATCATTAATCACAAAATAGATAAGTTTGACTATATCAAGTTGAAAAGTTTTTGTACAAACAAAAAGAATGCAGACAAGATTAGAAGGGTAGCAGTAAACTGGGAAAATATTTTTACATCCAAAGGTTCTGATAAAGGCCTCATTTCTAAAATATATAGAGAATTGACTCAAATATATAAGAATTCAAGCCATTCTCCAATTGACAAATGGTCAAAAGATATGAACAGACAATTTTCAGACGAAGAAATTGAAACTATTTCTGGTCACATGAAAAGGTGCTCCAAGTCACTATTGATCAGAGAAATGCAAATTAAGACAACTCTGAGATACCACTACACACCTGTCAGATTGGCTAAAATGACAGGAAATGATAATGATAACTGTTGGAGGGGATGTGGGAAAACTGGGACACTGATACATTGTTGGTGGAACTGTGAACGGATCCAACCATTCTGGAGAGCAATTTGGAGCTATGCTCAAAGAGTTATCAAACAGTGCATACCCTTTGACCCAGCAGTGTTTCTACTGGGCCTATATCCCAAAGAGATTTTAAAGGAGGGAAAGGGACCCACATGTGCAAAAATGTTTGTGGCAGCCCTTTTTGTAGTGGCAAGAAACTGGAAATTGAAAAGATGCCCATCAATTGGAGAATGGCTGAATAAATTATGGTATATGAATGTTATGGAATACTATTGTTCTGTAAGAAATGACCAACAGGAGGATTTCAGAGAGGATTGGAGAGACTTGCATGAACTGATGCTGAGTGAAATCAGCAGAACCAGGAGAACATTATACACAGCAACAAGACTATACGATGATCAATTTTGATGGACATGGTTCTCTTCAACAATGATGTGATTCAAACCAGTTGTGCTGCGATGAAGATAGTCATATACATCCAGAGAGAGGCCTGTGGGAACTGAGAGTGAACCACAACACAGCATTTTAATGCTTTCTGTGAATATTTCCATGCATTCTGTTTTCCTTCTTAGGTTGTTTTTTTTCTTCTTCTCTTTCTAGATCTGATGTTTCTTGTGCAGTAAGATAACTGTATAGATATGTATACATGTATTGTATTTGTCATATAATTTATCCT
>JAJPUD010020990.1:0-23765 GCA_023553655.1 Myrmecobius fasciatus | reverse complement strand
GAGGTGAAGAGATGGCTAATCCAATCATACAAAAAAGAATATCTATTTAACTTACTCAGAATGTGATTATCCACTTTCCGAATGATGATCAATAAGAATAGGGAAACTATCACTTCTCTAAGTTTCCCATTATGTTTTTGGAGAGCTCTGTTAGGATATTTTTCCTGATCTCAAACCTGTAGTTGCCTCTTTGTAGCTTTCACTCATGTTACTGTTCCTGGTTCTGTCCTCTAGAGCCAAAACCCAGAAGTTTAATCTTTCTTCTGTGTGATAAGCCTTCATGATGGCAATTTTTCTGAGTCTTCTAGTTTCCAACCTGAACATGCCGAGTTTTTTCAGTTGTTCCTCATAAAATTCTTTCTCTTATTTCTTTGTAGTCTGGATCTATGATTTAATTATTTTGGGAAGATCCTGAGGCCTCCTGGAATTCTACCAGTGGAGCACTGCAACTCTTCTCTAAATTATGATGTTAGAGACTAAGTAACTTGTTGATGATTGTACATCTAGGATGTCTTAAAAGCCAGACAGACACCTAGATTTATCCTACTTCTGAGGCTAGTTTTTCTTAGGGTAAGTTACAATGGTTTTCATTGATATTTAATAACAGAATTAAGTAGAGTACATGATGCATTTCTATATATTACACAGGAAAAATCAGTTAAAATAAAAATATGAGAAAATATACTTACTGGAGGTGCCAGAAATTTATAAAGAGAAGAGCCTCTCAGTGCTAAAAACTTTGGCGTGTATTTCCTATCTTGAAGGGAATCTTGTTCTCGTTCTTCAGTCCAACCCATGTAGACTATCTGAGAGGGAAATTAATAATTTTGACTAATGTCACATAATTTTATCTGTAGTTCAGTCATTATTATGCAAATACGGTAAAGTACTTCTAACATTTGACTAATTACTCTCAATTAAAATGATAAAATAGTCATATGTTGAAAATACTTTTTCCATCGCACATAAGGGTGGGTGTCATAAAAACAAAAAAATATAGACCAATATTTTCAAACATTTTAGACCCGAGATTAAAATAGTTTGAGAATTCCTATAAGGACAATAAAGTGAAAGAAATGAAGCCCCGTTACATAAGGCTTACTTCCCTGAGGTTTTCTGCATTATCATTCTATCTTTCCCATTGGAAGGTGGTAACTTCCTTTATCTCAGTCTGGATAGGAGATACTCAGTATATAATAACTCTGCTGCTTATCCAATATGGAAAAGTGCTATACTATTTACTGCTCTTAAACTTGGGTAAAAATAGGGAGTAGGCCTGAGATTCAGTTCATTTGTACAGTGAACTCCCCATATGAGGAAACTCCTACCTTTGACATCTTCAATTTATAGTGTTAGAGGTTGCCTAGAGCCCTGGAAAATTAAATTACTTTCCCAGAATCAAAGAGCTGCTGTGGATCAAAAATGGAATTTAAACTCAGGTTGTCCTGATTGACTCTAGAGCCAGTTTCATATATACACACATTAATGTATTTATAACTTGTATATATATATATATATATATATATATATCTGGTAATGAATAACTCAAAACAAACTGCTCTTTTTTTCTCTCTCCATATGACAGATATAAATTGTGTTATTTATTTATAACTTATATATATATATATATATATATATATATATCTGGTAATGAATAACTCAAAACAAACTGCTCTTTTTTTCTCTCTCCATATGACAGATATAAATTGTGTAAGGTATTTATAACTTGGAAAATTATACAATAACATCAGTTATGGTTTATACTATGAAGCTCATTGAGGGAAGGAATTATTATTTGCATTTTTGTTTTTTTTTCCATAACCCAACTGCTTAGCATAATGTCTGTGATGCCTACATATTCAAGGAGACTCAGCTAAAATAATATACTGCATTTCTTCAAGTAATTAGTGATTCAAAGAGACTGATATTTAATTCTATACTCTATCACAGTTACAATCTCACTATACTAAGCTGGAGAATTCCTGGGTGATTTTGGAGGGATGCTGACAATTGTGCAAAAGTTGAAACATGAGGAAGAGGAACAGAGTCAAGAAGGCAGAATAAGAATTAGCAATTTTTCATTTATTCTTTCACATCATCCCCTACAATAATTGATGGAATAGCAGAACAAAAGCGGATGGGAGAAAGCCAAGTAAAATATATTGAGTCATGTTCCATCCCAGCTCAGTTCAAGAAGATTTAAAAAGAGATCTGTAAAAATTGAGTTGAAGATTGGCCAGGAGATCAAAAACAGGTATGTGATAATTTTCTAACCCATTTCCCATTTCTTGTTCATAATTCCAGGGTGAAAATAGTGGTTATAATATTAAGGGAACAAAGGCCCTCTCTATTTAAGGAACAAGGAACAAATTGCAGGAAAAAGAAGTAGTTTTGTGATTTTGAGACCATGAAAGGAGTGATGACTGAGTTCTAACCTTTAGCCCCTCCCCCCCCAGAAGGCTTCAGTACAATAAATCAGGGCATGAGAAAAAACCAAGGAAGAGACTACAGATTAGTCATTCTGAACCCACAGAATCTTGCAACAGTGTAACTATGACTAAGTCCAGCAGCAGTTTATAAAAACTGAATCTCACCCAAGTCAACAAAAACAAAATGGATCAAGAATTTTTAGAATAGAGGGCAGTAAACACAATTCTTCCTGGATCATATCATGTTAGAAATAACAAAATCTTACACATCCTTTAACTAAGAAATGAAAGCAATAGAATATAAAAGACAAGACAGAAGCTCAGGCCAGGTACCCTCCCAAAGTGATCAGAGGCCATCATTAACATAAATTCCAAATTCAAGAAGTAGATTGGAAACATGAATAAACAAAACAAAACAAAACAAATATAAAAAAAAACTTCCTATGATTTTAAGGAAGCTTAAGACACAAATATAAAAGACAATGCTTTGAGAATATCTACAAGTAAAGCCTCAAGGTAAAATGCGGATTGTACACAAAACAAACAAAATTCCTAAAACAGTTAAAAGAAATAAATGAGCAAAAATTACTTGTAAAATCAAATAAGAGTAGTAGCACACAATTTGAGAAAAGAACAGAGAGCCTTGCAAGAATATTATGAGAAGAAAACAATGAAGTAAAATTGATACAATAATACCCAAAAAAGTAGCTCCTTAACAATAAAATTTGTCCAAATGGAAGCTAATGACTTCATGAGACATGAAGAAATACAAAAAACAAAGTCAAGGGTGGAAAAATAGAAGAAAATGTGAAATGTCTCAAAGGAAAAATGGCTGATCTGGAAATAGAGCAAAGAAAGATGATTTAAGAATCATTTGACCACCTAAAAGCCAAGAACCAAAAACACTCTTGATAACATATTTCAAGGAAATATAAATATAAAGGAAAAATTTACAGATATCTAAGAACTAGAAAGCAATTTTAAAACAATGAAAGAAACTGCCATTCACCTCTTCAAAAAAATCTCAAAATGAAAACTATTTGGAATAGCATAGCCACAATTTGGAAAGTCTACATAAATAAAAAAATTTTGGAAGCAATGAGAATGAAATAATTCAATTACCTTTGAATAACCATCAATATCACACATTATTGAGTAGAGACCACTATAAAAAACAAAAGATTTGTAATATGATACTCCAGAAGGAAAAAAAAATAGAATGCAACTAATAATAACTTGCCCAGAAAAGCTGAGTATGTTCATATAGAGGGAACATAGATATTGAATGAAACAGAATGTTCAAACATCCCCCAATGGGGAAAAAAACAGAGCTGAATAGAAAATGTAACAATTGAACATAAATCTCATGGGAAGTAGAAAAAATAAATATAATTAAGAAGTCATGAAGTTTAAACTGTTTATATTCCCTATATGGGAAGGTGATATATGTAATACTTCTGAACTTTATTATGATTAGGCTAGTTAGATAAAGTCCACTTAGATAAAGGGCATAGGTGTGATCATTTTAAGATGATCTCAACAGAAGAAAGGAAGACTGAAAAAGAAAGATGCATGGAAAGAATGGGGGACACAGATAAAGGATGGTAAAATCTCAGATAATGGGTCACAAAAAGAAGAGTTTATTTTACAAAAAAAGACAGCACTGGAGCAATGATTTGAAATTCTTATTTATTTCACAAAACTCTAAAATACTGTTTGTCTAGGCAAGGTTATCTGGTGATAAGTTCTATAAATTTGAAAAAAAAAAGAATATTGAATATAGGAAGTAGGACCTGGGTACTCTGGCAATGAAGTAGGGAGTATTTTTTTAACTCAATTAAGTAGAATGGGGTGAGAGATGGGAGTAAAATAACATGACTATTTATAGGGTAGGACTAGTATGATAAACAGTGAGAGTAAAAAATAGTAATATATGTAAATATGGGTCCTTAGAGCTAATTTCATGTTCAGCAAAGGACCATGCTCAGACAGAGAGCTGTGTCCTGCAGACCTGGGGGGAGGAGAAGAAGCTACCAGTTTTGGATGTTTCACTAATCCCCTAAAAGCAATATCAACATTTTGAAGACTAATAAATAAATATATCATTGCAAATGTTTTTAGAGTTCTTTCTATCAGATCAATAAATACATACAATGTCTAATGTCTCCAAAGATAGTAGTAGCTCAATGAATCTTCGTTAAATTATTATTTTTATAGATAATATCGGGTGTGAAATCCTCTGTTTATTCTTTTTTCAAAATTTTATTTGCATAACATATGTGTGGGTAATTCTTCAACATTAATCCTTACATAGCTTTCTGTTACAAATGTTCCCCCCAACTCCCCACCCTTCCCCTAGATGGCAGGATATCCACTACATGTTAATTACGTTAAAATATTGGCAAATCGAATATATGTATACATATTTCCAAACGTATCATTGTTGTGCAAGAAAAATCTTATCTACACAAAAGATATATCAGATAAAGGAAACACAATGTAAGCAAACATCAATCAAGGAGTATGAGAATGTTATGTTGTGGTCCACATTTCACATCCCTCTCTCTGGGTGTATATGGCTTTCTTCAGTAAACAATTGGAGGTGGTTTGAAACATTTCATTGTTGAAGAGAGCCATGTCCATCAGAATTGATCGTCATATAGTACTGTTGTTGCCATGTATAATGATTTCCTGGTTCTGCTCATTTCACTCAGCATCATTTCATGCAAGTCTCTCCAAGCCTCTCTGAAATCATCTTGCTGGTCATTTCTTACAGAACAATAATATTCCATAATATTCATATACCATAATTTGTTCAGCCATTCTCCAATTGAAGGGCATCTATTCAGTTTCCAGTTTCTAGCCACTACAAAAAGGGCTGCCACAAACATTCTTGCACATGTGGGGCCCTTTCCTTCCTTTATGATTTCTTTGGGATATAAGCCCAATAGAAATGCTGCTGGGTCAAAGAGTATGCACAGTTTGATAACTTTTTGAGCATAGCTCCAAATTGCTCTCCAGAAGGGCTGTATCCGTTCACAGCTCCACCAACAATGCATCAGTGTCCCAGCCCTCCCACATCCCCTCCAACATTCATCATTAACTTTTCCTGTCATTTTAGCCAATCTGACAGGTGTGTAGTGGTACCTCAGGGTTGTCTTGATTTGCATGTCTCTGATCAATAGTGATTTGGACCACTTTTTCATATGACTATAAATAGTTTTAATTTCATCCTCTGAAAATTGTCTGTTCATATTCTTTGACCATTTATTGATTGGAGAATGGCTTGAATTTTTATAAATATGAAACAATTCTCTATATATTTTAGAGATGAGACCTTTATCAGAACCCTTAAATGTAAAGATGATTTCCCAATTTATTGCTTCCCTCCTAATCTTGTCTGCATTGATTTTGTTTGTACAAAAACTTTTAAACTTAATATAGTCCATATTATCTATCTGGTTTTCAATTAAGAGTTCCAGATCTTTTTTGGACATAAATTTATTCCATCTCCATAGGTCTGAGATGTAAACTATATTATGTTCCTCTAATTTACGTATAGTATCACTCTTTATATCCAGATCATGAACCTGTTTAGATCTTATCTTGGTATGTGGTGTTAGATGTGGGTCAAGCCCTAATTTCTCCCAGACTAGTTTCCAATTTTCCAGCAGTTTTTGTCAAATAGTGAATACTTATCCCAAAGGCTGGGGTCTTTGGGTTTATCCAAGACTAAATTGCTTTAGTTATTGCCGAGTTTGTCTTGTGATTATATCCTATTCCACTGATCGACTACTCTATATCTTAGCCAGTACCAAACGGTTTTGATGACCGCTGCTTTATAATATAGTTTTAGATCTGGTACAGCAAGGCCACCTTCATCTGCCTTTTTTTTTTCATTAATCCCATTGAAATCCTTGACCTTTTGTTCTTCCAAATGAACTTTGCTACTATTTTTTCTATATCTGTAAAATAATTTCTTGGGAGTTTGATTGGTATGGCACTAAATAAGTAAATTAGTTTGGGTAGTATTGTCATTTTTATTATATTAGCTCGGCCTACCCATGAGCATTTTAAGTTTTTCCAATTGACTAGGTCTGATTTGATTTCTGTGGAAAGTGTTTTGTAGTTTAGTTCATATAGTTCCTGACTTTCCCTTGGCAGATAAATTCCCAAATATTTTATACTATCAACAGTTATTTTGAATGGAATTTCTTTTTGTATCTCTTGCTGCTGAACTTTATTGGTAATATATAAAAATGCTGATGATTTATGTGGATTTATTTTGTATCCTGCAACTTGGTTAAAGTTGTGAATTCTTTCTAGTTGTTTTTTAGTTGAGTCTTTAATGTTCTCTATGTATATCATCATGTCATCTGCAAAGAGTGATAATTTGGTTTCCTCATTACCTACTCAAATTCTTTTAATCTCTTTTTCTTCTCTTACTGCCAAAGATAACATTTCTAAGACAATGTTAAATAATAACGGTGACAGTGGGCAGCCTTGTTTCACTCCTGATCTTATTGGGAATGGTTCTAGTTTGACTGCATTACATATGATGCTTGCTGAAGGTTTTAAGTAGATATTACTAATCATTTTAAGGAAAAGCCCATTTATTCCTGTACTCTCCGTTGTTTTTAATAGGAATGGGTATTGGATTTTATCAAAGGCTTTTTCTGCATCTATTGAGATAATCATATGGTTTTTGTTAATTTGGTTATTGATATAATTGATTATGCTAATAGTTTTCCTAATAATGAACCAGCCCTGCATTCCTGGTATAAATCCTACTTGGTCATGGTGTATTATCCTGGGGATAACTTTCTGTAATTTCGTTGCTAAAATCTTATTTAAGATTTTTGCATCAATATTCATTAGGGAAATGGGTCTATAGTTTTCTTTCTCAGTTTTCTCCCTACCTAGTTTAGCTATCAGCACCATATCTGTGTCATAGAAGGAATTTGGTAGTACACCTTCTTGCACTATTTTTTCAAATAATTTATATAGTATTGGGATTAATTGTTCTTTGAATATTTGGTAAAATTCACATGTAAATCCATCTGGCCCTGGAGATTTTTTCTTAGGAGTTGATTAATAGCTTGTTCTATTTCTTTTTCCAAAATGGGGCTATTTAAATAATTTATTTCCTCTTCTGTTAATCTGGGCAATCTATATTTTTGTAAATATTCCTCCATTTCATTTACATTATCAAATTTATTGGCATAAAGTTGGGCAAAGAAACTCCTAATTATTACTCTAATTTCCTCTTCATTGGAGGAAAGTCCTCCCTTATCATTTTTGAGACTAACAATTTGATTTTCCTCTTTCCTTTTTCTAATCAAATTAACTAAAGGCTTATCTATTTTGTTGGTTTTTTCATAAAACTAACTCTTAGTTTTATTTATTAATTTGATAGTTTTCTTATTTTCAATTCTATTGATCTCTCCTTTAATTTTCAGAGTTTCCAATTTGGTATTTAATTGAGGGTTTTTAATTTGGACTTTTTCTAGCTTTTTTAATTGTAAGCCCAGTTCATTGATCTTCTCTTTCTCTTTTTTATGCAAGTAAGCATCTAGAGATATAAAATTACCCCTAATAACCGCTTTAGCCGTGTCCCACAAATTTTGGTATGTTATCTCATTATTGTCATTCTCCTGGATGAAATTATCTCTTGTTTCTATGATTCGCTCTTTCACCCATTCATTCTTCAGGATTAGATTATTTAATTTCCAATTACCTTGTGGTTTATTTTCTCCTGGCCTTATATTACATGTGAGTTTTATTGCATCATGATCTGAGAAGGGTTCATTTACTATTTCTGCTTTTATGCATTTGATTTTGATGTTTTTATGCCCTAACACATGTTCAATTTTCGTATAAGTTCCATGAACCTCTGAGAAAAAAGTATACTCCCTTTTATCTCCATTCAATTTCCTCCAGAGATCTATCATACCTAACTTTTCTAGCCTTTTGTTTAACTCCCAACTTCTTTCTTATTTATTTTGTGATTTGATTTATCTAATTCTGAGAGAGCAAGGTTGAGATCCCCCACTAGTATAGTATAACTGTCTATTTCTCCTTGCATCTCTGTTAGTTTCTCCTCTAGGAATTTGATGCTATACCACTAGGTGCATATATGTTTAGGATTGATACCGCTTCATTGTCTATGATACCCTTTAGTAAAATATAGTTTCCTTCCTTATCTCTTTTAATTAGATTTATTTTTGTTTTTACTTGACCCGAGATAAGGATTGCTATCCCTGCCTTTCTTTGTTCACCTGAAGCATAGAAGATTCTGCTACAGCCCTTTACATTCACTCGGTATGTATCTCTATGTTTACATGTATTACATATTGTAGGATTCTGGCTTTTAATCCAGTCTGCTACCCTCTTCCGTTTTATGGGAGAGTTCATCCCATTGACATTCACAGTTAAAATAACTATATCTGTATTCCCGGCCATCTTATTTACCAAGAGTTATGATTTTCTCTTCCCTTTCCCCTCTCTCCCTTTCCCCCTCCCCAGTACTTTGTTTTTGACGACCACCTCCCACCAATAACCCTCCCCCCTTTAGAATCCCTCCCTCCCCTTTATACCTTTCCCCTAATCCTTCTATTAGTTTATCCCTTTCCTTTTCTCCTTTCCCTCCCACCTTCCCCCAAGGAGGGTCAGGCCTTTCTTTGAAGCCAAATGTTTCTGATATATTCTCTTAGAGTCCAATCTAATGAGAGTAAGGTTTACACAATACTCATTGGCCTCCTTTCTTTCCCTCAATTATATTTGATCTTCTATGTCTCTTTATGAGATTTTGCCTTATTTTACCTCCTTTATTTTTACTTTATTTTGCCTCCTTCCCCCCTCCCCTTTTTTCAGTGTGGTATCCCTTCCACTACTAATTTGTTTTCCATTATTATCAAAGAAAAATCAAATTATACCCCCATTCTTTAAGGATACTTGTAGTAGAAATATAGTTCTCAAGATTTCTTTCCTTTTTACCTTTTTATGTTTCTCTTGTATTTGGAGGTCAAATTTTTTGTTCAGATCTGGTCTTTTCATTAGAAATAGGTGAAATTCTCCTTTATCATTGAATGACCATCTTCTTCCCTGGAAGATGATGTTCATTCTAGCTGGATAACTTATTCTTGGCTGTAATCCAAATTCTTTTGCCTTTTGGAATATCTGATTCCAGGCCCTTCGATCCTTCAATGTGGAAGCTGACAGATCCTGTGTAATTCTAATTACAGTTCCTAGGTATTTGAACTGTTTCTTTCTAGCTGCTTGCAATATCTTTTCCTTGGTGCTATAGTCCTGAAATTTGGCCACGATATTCCTTGGGGTTTTAATTTTGGGGTCTTTTTCAGGAAGTCACTGGTGAATTCTTTCAATACTAATTTTGCCTTCTGATTCTAAAATATCAGGGCAATTCTCTTTCATGATTTCCTGGAAGATAGCATCAAGGTTCTTCTTTTTCATTGTGGCTTTCAGGGAGTCCGATAATCCTTAGATTGTCTCTCCTGAATCTGTTTTCCAAGTCAGTTGTTTTTCCTAGGAGATATTTCATATTTTCTTCTATTTTTTCATTTTTTTTTTGTTTGACTGATTCTTGAAGTCTTATTGAGTCATTTACTTCTATTTGTTCAATTTTAATTTTCCTTCAGTTATCTTTTTTAGCTTTTTTTGTAACTGGCCAATTGAATTTCTTGATGCAATGCATTCTTTTTCCATTTTGCCAATTTTATTTTTCAGTGAATTGTTGTCTTTTTCCAATTCACCAATTTTGTTTTTCAGTGAATTGTTGTCTTTTTCCAATTTGCCATTTTTATTTTCCAGTGAATTGGTGATTTTTTTCCAATTCACCAATTTTGTTTTTCATTGAATTGTTGGTTTTTTTTTTTTTTTTTTTTACAATTTACCATTTTTATTTTCCACTGAATTGGTGATTTTTTTTCCAATTTACCAATTTTATTTTTCATTGAATTGTTTTCTTTTTCCAATTCACCAGTCTTGTTTTCCAGTTTTTGATATCTCTGTTGCCCTGATCTCAATTTATTTCCCCATTCTTCTTCTAGCTCTCTTTTGAGATTCTTTATGCAATCTTCCAGGTAAGCCTTCTGGAAGGGAGACTAGCTTCAGTTTGCCTTTGTGGCTTCATCTGGGATTATTTTCAGAATCTCAGGATCTGGGGACTGCTCTATTTTTTCTCCGTAAAAGCTGTCTATCGTGAGAGCTCTCTTCTGTTTCTTACTCATACTTTTGAGTTGAGATATCAGTAACCAGCAGGGAATATTGCAGCAGTTTCAATTTGCCCTGTGGCAGTTTGCCAAGTTGACTTTTGGTCTGAGGCTGTTTGGGCTAGATTTGCACTAGGACCACGTTTTCAGCTACTCTCAATCCACCCTTTACCAAAGGCAGATCTGCCAAAGCACCTGCCCGCAAGCAGAGCAAAGTGGCCCAGGCATCTCCCAGGGGCTTCCTGGGTGCCTAAAATCTGCCCCTCTATTGCAGCCCTGACTTCCGCCCCGGAGGCGTCTGAATTGAGGCCAGTGGCTGATTTCCCCTAAGGCTAACCTCCGATGTTTTTTCAAAGTAGATTGTTGATAGAAGTGTGTTGTAGTCCAAGTGTTTGGTGGAGCCCTCACTCCTGAACCAGTTTGGGAGGCTAGATTTGTCTGGGTCTGAGGGAAGGTCTCAGGAGCTCACAGAGAAGGCTGTCTGCAGTTCGCCATCTTGGCTCTGAATCTTTGTTAAATTAAAGAGAGTTTTGGGGAGAAGGCAGTGAACATAGTTTGATGCCAGCATAATTAGCAGCAAGTGGAATGTATATTGAAATTTGTACTATGGAGAAGGTACAGAAAAGAAATGGAGTGATGACTATAAAAGTAGTTTTGTGTAAACTAAGTTTATAGTCTCTTTCATGTATGTATTTTGCATCTCTAACTTAATTATGATCATTTTGAGGGTAGGGATTATGTCTTCTTCCAAATCTGCTCTACTTTAGCTAGTATTAATTTCTTTTTGGCAAGTTACCTGGATGGGGGAACATAGAAAGGGACTCACTCACATATGCCTACTTGAACTAAATATAGTTTTGCATGGTCTGGTAAATGACTTAAAAAGAATGGTATTAACATGTGATTGGAAAGATCTATACTTTGTTCAAAGAATGAAAAAACAAATGGTAGTTTATTCACACATTAAAAAAATCTAAGTCAAAAATAACCCTACTTATTATGTTTTCTCCAAAAAAAAGAAAAAGAAAAAGTTATTTAATGAGTGAAACCATGTCAAATGGCTTTTTCTTTTTTTTTTAAATTAAAGCTTTTTTATTTTCTAATCAAATTAACTAAATGTTTATCTATTTTGTTGGTTTTTTTTTTCACAAAACCAACTCTTAGTTTTGTTTGTTATTTCAATAGTTTTTTTTTTTTACTTTTAATTTTATTAATGTGCCTTTTGATTTGAAGTATTTCAAATTTGGTATTTAATTGGAAGTTTTAAATTTGTTCTGATTCTAGCTTTTTCAGGTGCATGTCTAATTCATTGATCTTTTCTTTCTATTTTATGCAAGTAAGTACCTAGAGATATAAAACTTCCTCTAAGAACGGTTTTGGCTACATCCCAAAAAATTTGGTATGTTGTCTCATTATTGCCATTCTCTTAGTGGAAATTATAGATTGTGTCTATGTTTTTTTGCTTTACCCACTCATTCATTCACTTAGATTATTTAGTTTTCAATTAATTTTTGGTCTGTTTCCCCTACATGTACAAAAATGTTTGTAGCAGCAATTTTTGTGCTAGCCAAAAATTGTAAAACGAGTAGATGCCCATCAATTGGGAATGGCTAAATAGTTATGATATGTGGAGATAATGGAATATTATTTTTCTACAAAAATGATGAACAAGCTGATTTTTTAGAAAGGCCTGAATAGATTAACTTGAACTGATGATGACCAAAACAAATAGAACCAGGAATACATTTTACACTGTAATATAAGAATGTGTAATGATCAGCTATGAAAGACTTGATTCTTCTCAGTGGTTCAGTGACCTATAGCAAATTAAATAGAGTTTGGACAGAAAATGCTATCTGCATGCAGAAAAAGAGCTATGGAGATTGACTTTAAATTAACACATGCTATGTTCACTTCTTTGTTCTACTTTTTTCTCTCCCATGGTTTTTCACTTTTGTTCCTATTTTTCTCCCCCAATATGAATCGTAAAGCAATGTGTCTAAAATAAATAAATAATTTTTAAAAAAAGAAAAAAAAAGAATTTAGGAAAAAGCTTTTTTGCAGAAAGTAAGATTTTAGCTTGTATATTAAGAAAGCTGGGAAAGCAAGGAAATGGCAATGGGGAGAAAGAATAATCAAATCTTGAATCAAATAGTCACTGAAAATTCACTGCCCTCCATCAATGAGGACCTCACTAGCAGCCTCCAAACAAGAAAATTCATCATAAGACACTTAGAGCATTGTACTCTCCCTCTTCCATGTGGTCTTTCCTCATCTTCCTAGTTTCAGTACTCTTCTCAGATTATTTTGTTCATATTTTGTATTTCCTTTTTGGTCATTATAAAGTTTCCTCTAGAAGAATATAATACCTTTGAGGTCAAATACTATTTATTTTTTTGCTCTTATATACATAGTAAAGTCCCAGCATCATAATAGATGCTTTAAAATGCTTGCTTAATTATGTCCCATATTCTCTAAAACCAACAAGAGGTATGTTTTGGTCTCTTTTTTACTTTTAAAGGCAGCATGGTAGTACTTACAGCATTCTTTTCAGAGTACATTTGCAGGTAAATGTTGCAGAATGAGCAGAAGAGATTGATCACCTTTCAAGCCTCTGTCTGAAATTAGTGCCTTGAATTTAAGACATCTAGCTGAATCATTTCTTTATCTTCCTTTAATAGTTCAATAACATGCATTGCTTTATTTTGCAGCATTTGCACACTCATTGAAATCCTTCACATTATTTAATGTTTTCAAATTTGGGGTCCTTCAAATAATCCTAGTGGTCTTCAAGAACTGAAAATATACCTCTTCCATTTTTCCTAGACTCCTGTTGCAAAGAAATTTAGTATAAAAACTCAGAATGTACTTCTAAAATATCACAGAGAATATAACTATGATTAACAAGTATGCTCCTGCAATTCAGAAAAAAAAGGTGAATTTTGAAAGGAACCAGATACCATCCTTCCCATATAATAAACATGAGTGTTTTGAAAAATTAGCATGCTAACACATTATCTATAAAGTAAATCATAATTCAAAATCACATTATTCTCAAGATAATAGAATTAGAGTTTGAAGAGAGTATAAAAATCATCTGAATCAACCTTATCATTTTATACATAAAGGAGCAAAGGCTCAGAGAGGTTAACTGACCAGAATAACTGATTCACAATCACACTTACCCACACACACACACATATACACAAACACACACACATACGTATTAATGTGAGTTTTCCAAATACATTATATATGTATACATGAATACACATAGAAAATACACATTTCCCAGATTTTTCATACGTATATGTGGTATTTCATTTGTGCTTTTATTTTGTGTGTATCCTTATTCCACATGGCTTTTTATGCTGCAAAGCACAGTGAAGTCTCAATAAACATTGATTAGCTTTGTGTTGCTATGCCACCTGGTATTAAAAAGAGTGGGAGGTTAGAGAGGGAAAGAGCATTTATCCCAGTCGTGTCATTCTTGACAATTGTTGAAATTTCTAACATTTTAAGAATTGTCATCCTAAATCAAACTATGATCCATCTAGCCCAGTACTTTAGCACTGGCATTGGAATCAAGGTATTTCATATGAAAATATTATTTTTCACAGCCTCAGTGTTAAACAAAGTATCCCTGGCTTCCTTGATAAACCATTATGAATGCATCATTCACAAATTTATTCAAAAGATTCTAGAAACCATTTATATTTTCAGCTTATGCCACTTCTTGGAATAATAAATTCCCTAAATTAAGTACTATATGAAGCAATATTTTCTGCTATTTATTCTAAATTTCCTTTTTCAAAATCAGTGAATTATTCCTCTCCTACCTTCCTGAACCACTTTAACATATCAGAAATTTATTGACAATTCTGTATGCTTCTAGATTTTGAAGATCCTTTCTCTCTTTTGTCTATCGTTTCAGTCTGAAAAATCTGAACCATTTAGAAATATCTTCTAGAAATCTCACCTCCATGATTATTTACTTGACTTTACCTAAATTGTGCTATTGTAAAAGAAAATGGCTTGAATGTGCTTCATTCTGGAGAGTATGTGTGTAAAATATAAAGGAAGACACTTTTATGATTTTGTTTTGATGATTCTTACCCTTTGCAAAGGTGATAGACTCAATTCAACCTACTTTGGGACTAGTTGTAATGACAGATCTTCCAAAATTAAAATAGAACAGGGGTGCTGACAAATGTGCCACAATAGTAGCAGAATGGTTAAATCAAAAATGTCAGGGATTCCAAAAAACTTGGTGAACTTAGATTCACCAATTCAATAACTTATATTGAATAATTTTATTCCACAACTCCAACATAATGCATTGTGCAATTGAAATATAAATGATTAGATTAGTTACTGCTGTGCATTAATCATACTTCTGATCCCCTAATACATATATCTTTAACAAAGATTTGGCCATATATTAATTTGAGCATCTAGGCAGCACAGCTAGATATAGCATTGGGCTTGGGATCAGAAAGACTTATTCTTAAGTTCAAATCCAGCCTCAGATACTTACTAGCTATGTGACCCTAAGCAAGTCAGTTAATTCTATTTGCCCCAGTTTCTTCATCTGTAAAGCAAGCTGGAGAAGGAAATAGCAAAGCACTTTGGTATCTTTACCAAGAAAACCCTAAATAGATTTGCAGAAAATCAAACATGAATGAATAAAAATTTCATGATTGCAGGCCCAGCGGGCTCTATCCACTGTACTACCTAGTTGCCTCTGCAGTGAATGGAATTTTACTATGTCAAGAAGTCACTGGAATAAGTTAATAAAAAGCTAAGGTTTTAAATTTTTTCCTAATTTTCTATTATTCAATTTGGTGTTCTCTAAATATCTGAAACTTTGTATGTATAGATCATTGAAAAGAACTGGAAAAAAAAGGTGAGCATATGCAGAATTCACATTAAAAAGTTAACTGATCAAGAACAATATGGTAATAAACAAAAGAAAGAAATGCTGAAAAATCCTATTGAATCATTTTAATTGGAGAGGAAATAAAAGGCTAGCATAGCACATCTTCTGATGCTCAAATTGACTTCAGATGCCAAAGGCTTAATGTAAATGATAAACATGATCCTTTGATGCACATTAAAGAAACAGCAGCTTTCAGAACTGAAGGAGACATTGATTCTCTCAATAAAAAAATGAAATTTTGAACAAGCAATAACTATGAAAATGAATGTCTTCTTTTTGCAAACCACTAAAGACAAAAAGAAATATTTAAAAATATTTTTCATGAGTGATGTGTCAGAGAAATGTACATAAAACATGAAAACCAAACAGAAGTGGAAGTCTCACAATGACCATGAGAGGAGGAAAAATAAATTTGAAAATTATTAGTCTCTAATTTTTTGTTTTCTAGAGGACAAAAGCCAATGTTTGGATATTGTCATGAAATGAAGAAAAGGTAGTCTTTAAATTCTTGTCATACTTTTGGAATAATAGTGTTTCCAATAACATCATGTCTTGTAGGGATGTGTTTTCATTCTGACCATGCCCTTCATCTTATCTTGTGTTATTGTTCATCCTTCACATTTGAAGAGGACCAAGGACATCACTATATCTGAGTCAAAATGCAGTGTTTTTGTGCCTAATCAATCCAATATAAACTTGGAAGAGTCTACCACTTATTGGGTACAAACAGTTGATTTGAATAGTCTCCTAGTCTTTCAGAGCACTCCTGGATTCCTTATCATCTCTTGCCAAAGCCTGTCTGTTTTACATTTCAAACAACTTTCAGATACATCCTCTTCTCTCTCATGACAGTGAGATCATTCTGGTACATGCTTTCATGTCATAGTGATGTTGGTAATGGTGAATTTGTCTGCCTCATCTCTTCTCAATCCAATCCATACTTCATTTAGTTGCCAAAATAATTTCCTTAAAGCACAGGTCCACTCATATCACTCCTTAATCAATAAATTCCAGTGGTGCCATATTGCTTCCAGGATAAAATTAAAAGTCCTTTGGTAAGAATTCTAAGTCCTTTATATCCTAGTTCCCTCCCTCTTCTAGTCTTCTTACACCCTAATTAACTGTCACATATTATTTTATTTAAAAGAAACTAGCCTCCTGGCTCTTCCACAAATAAGACATTCCACCCCTTTCCAGGCATTTTCTCTGACTATCCTCCATACCAGCAATATTTTCTCTCCTCAACTCTGCTTACTGAATTTCTGAGCTTACTCTAAGTTCTAAAAGAAGTAATATTCACTACCTTCTAATTCCACTACCTTCCCTTTTCAAATTATTTCCTTTGTATCCTATTTATACATTATCTGTACTTATTATTTTTTGTGTGTGAATTACCATCTCATTAGATTATGAAATCCTTGATGGCAGGAACATTTTTGGCTTTTTGTATACCTGGCACCTACAATGCCCAATATATAGTGCTTAATAAAGTTTTCTGATTCAAACTGTGACAATTTGTGACACTGCAGAAATTTTCTCTCAGCTTTAGATAAAAATGGGTTAATAAGATCATCTATAGCACTTCAAAAAATTTTGGGGAGTATCATGTACAAAATGCATACAAAGTATTTTATGAACATTATAATTAATGCTCCAAGTCTGTTTTATTAGGAATAGTATATCTTTTTTGGCAAATCTGATTGGCAAAGAGTTGACCATCACATTACCAATTATATGGTTTTGGCCTCAAAAACTCATTAAATTGCCCTCTAAAGCATGGGAAGATTGCAGTCTGTATTAATAGACAGAACATTTCCTCCTGTGGAATTATTAGATCTTTATATTTTGGGGGAAAAAGTATATTTATTTAACTGTAAAGCTCCTTGAGATTACAGAATAAATCTTTTTATAAAAATCCCTTTATGTCCCCTGATTAGTATGATTACTTATACATACCAGATATTATTAGATGTCAATTTCAATAAATTGTAATGAATCAATTAAAAAAATTGGGTTTAAAATCTGAGTAAACTTCAATTATTTAGAATGAAATGAAACTCTTCTTTTAAAAATTGTTAATCATAGCTATTTAATAAATATAATATAAGAATTTATAGCAAAAATATTTAAAGTTGGCAATAACAAGGGATATTCTGTATGCTCTTCATTATTGGTTTTAATTTAGAATGTTATTTATGAAATAATGAATCAGTAATACTGAGAAATATGGAAGAATTGTATGAAATGATGCAGAGTGTACAATAGGCAAAGAGAACAATACATCCAGTGACTATACTATGCAAATGATAACAGTGAAAAGGCAGTTTGACAATGAATTATAACCTACACTCTTGATCCTAGAGAATGAATAATAGAATATGCTTCTTTTAACTCAGTAGAAAATCTCAGTAGGAAAAGAATGTGTGATGTGGCATAGATACTATAAGGTGTGATTGCTAAATTTGTTGACTTGCTTAAATACTTTTGTTATAAGGTTGGGGAAAAGATTTAAGGAGAAATATCTAAGATATCAAACAAAGGACAACATAATATTTTAAAAAGAAACTAAAAATGTTAAATGGTTTTAAAGTATTAGGCATTATAATTCAAAGCAAATAATTCAAATAGGGCTTTGATGAATTATTATAAATTGTTTAAATCACCATGCAAATGATTTTAAAATGTTTTAATAGTAAAGATGTAAACTAATAAATAGAAGTGTTAAATTTCCACTGCAGGTCACATGGTAGGTAAGAGCCCAACCTAGAAATACATATCTTGACTCCTAGTACATTATTCACTTTTGAAGGTTATGATATTGGATATTTGTCCTTTTTAACATACTCAATCACCTTTGACCCAGCAGTGTTTCTATTGGGCTTATATCCAAAGACATCTTAGAGGAGCGAAAAGGACCCACATGTGCAAGAATGTTTGTGGCAGCTTTTTTTGTAGTGACTAGAAACTGGAAACTGAATGGATGCCCATCAATTGGAGAGTAGCTGAATAAATTATGGTATATGAATGTTATGGAATATTATTGTTCTGTGAGAAACGACCAGCAGTATGATTTCAGAGAGTCCTGGAGAGACTTGCATGAACTGATGCTGAGTGAAACGAGCAGAACCAGAAGATCATTATACACAGCAACAACAATATTACATGATGACTAATTCTGATGGACATGGCTCTCTGCAACAATGAAATGTCTCAAACCAGTTCCAATTGTTCAGTGAAGAAAGTCATATACACCCAGAGAGAGGGATATGAAATGTGGACCACAACATAACATTTTCATGCTCTTTAATGATGTTTGCTGGCATTGTGTTTCCTTTCTCTGATTTTTTCTTTCTTGTAGATACAATTTTTCTTGCAAAACAATGACGTGTGGAAATATGCATACATATTTTCAACTTGTCAAGTATTTTGACATTATTAACACGTAGTGGACTTCCTGCCCTCTAGGGAAGGGGAGGGGACTGGGAAGAAAATTTGTAATGGAATGCTTTGTAAAGATCAATGCTGAGGAACTATCCATAAATATATATATATATATATATATATATATATATATATATATATATATATATATATATATTTTTTCAAAAAAAAAACCTTTAAAAAAAAATATATGTTGGAAGGATCATGCTAACACATGGATTTAGTCTTTAAATTTCTTCATTTCAATTACTGCATTTTGGTGGTTATTATAGCTGTTCAGTTCAATAAAATTCATAATTATAAATTTTCTTCAAATAAAAAAAAGATATTCAATTACCTTCTTACTCATAGCCTTGTTGGAAATTACAATTTCTTTTAAAATGGCTTGTTTATATTGACATATTATTTCACTTAAAATAAATTATTTTGTGCTCCATTCAGAACACTTTAGTATAATAATAAATTATTTTCATTTCTTGACTTGTCAGAATTAATTTCATATTCTCCTTACTACCAGTTTGCTTCAAGAATAAATACTTCCATAAAAGAAATAATATTATTTAAACTCTAGCACCTACAATGCAAAAGAAAATAATGTTTTGCCATTTGGGTAATGAGTAATAATGATCACTTAGCATATTTCCACATAATTCAAAGTTGATTTTTGATACCATAGGGAGATTACTTATACATGGTAGCATGTTTCTTGTAATGAAAAGAAAAATTTTTATCATATTTATAGAATATGTAGAGACTGAATATATAATGCAAAATTAATGCACAAAAATGCTATTGTTAAAATATGTAAAAACCTGGGCAAATCCTGAGGGATAAGGCAATAATACTCTGTCTGCTTTTAATAAAGGGTTTGATTAGTTGTTGCAGTAGAAGTGTGACCTTGATGATAAGAATTTGGAGGAGTGTGTACTAGTTACTTCCCTAAACTATTAGAATATAAAGTCCTCATTAATAATTCTTACATTCTTTTCCACACCCACCTCTGGACCACATTAATGCACCAATGTATAAATGTAAGTACTTTTTCACATAACACATTATTCTTGTAAATTTATTTCATAACCTAAAAGTAGCAATGAGATTATTACATTTCCTTAATAAAGTTGAAACATATGAACTTGATGCTATAAATTCTTGGAGTAGCTAAAAAATAGTTATGGTTGAAAATTATGAGTAATCTGCAAAAATGATTTCTAGAACTTTTTGATACATATCATAATCAAAGGTAAGAGGAAGCCAAATCATCTTTGGTATAAAAAGGCATACAAAAAATTAGTATAAATGGATTCATTAATGTTCTTGCAGATTATACTTTCATTTATCATGGAATGTGTGAGAAACAGGCATAGAGCTGGTGAGGGTAAGTGAAAAGAGCATTGTATACAGAGTCAAAGGATCTGCATTTAATTTAAATAATTAATAATGATTACTTTTTACATAGTTTTAAGGTTTGCAAGCTACTTTTCAATATTATCTCATCCTATCCTTACAACAGCCCAGATGAAGAAATTGAAAAAGATGTAGGTTATATGACTTGACCAGGACCACACAGTCAGTTAAGTATTTGAGGATATTTGAGGATGGATTTGAAATTGAAGGTCTTCCTAGTACCAGGTTCACTATGCCATCCATATGCTAAGATCTCCCCTGCCTTGTGTGACATTGGTTAAACCACTTAAACACTACAAGCTTCAATTTTCTCCTTTGCTAAATGAGTAGCTTGGAATTGCTGGGTGGTGCAGTGAATAAAGTGCTAGACCTGGAGTCAGAAACATTCACCTTCCTAATTCCAAATCTGACCTCAGATAATTAATAACTATGTGACCTGGGATAAATCACAACCCCATTTGGCTCAATTTCCTCACCTATAAAATGAGCTAGAGAAGAAAATGGCAAACCACTTTAGTATCTTTGCCAAGGAAATTCCAAATAACAGCACAAAGAGTACATATGACTGTAAAAGAATGAACAATGATAACCACAAAATGATAAGGATGAACTAATTGACTTATTCATTCCTAATTCTAAATTGGTCTCTACCCTAAGAGGCTACTCTCAGTAAAAGTATGTTTATTTCAGAGTCTAGAAATGATGCTTTAGCAGAAATTTGTAGTATAATTAATTACCTTTATTCACAGAGTTAGAGAACTCAGAGTAGTAAATGACCCAGAGCAGGTAGTGCATACTACCTGGTACATAGGAGGCACTTAATACATGTTTATTGATTGATTATTGAGTCATTGAGCTCAAATAGCATCTAGTCCAACTCACAGTTGAAACAAGGATCTGTTTCATGACATCTCACAATTAGTCTTCATAATTTTGCTTGAACTCCATTGAAATACAAGCCTATACCTAGTACATTTTTAGGCAATTTTTTAATTGCTGGGAGTTTTTTCTTACATGAAACTTACATTTCTTTTTCTTTTTCAGTTTATACCCATTACTTCTAATTCTGTCTTCTGGAATAAATAGCACAAATCTAAAGCTTACTATTTATTAATTGATTCTGATAGACCTAAGAAGTGTGGAAGATATAGGAACTTTGAGTTAAATCAAAATTAAAATCAATTCAATCAAAGGCAAGAAAGCAAAGAGATCTGCAAACACAGTGGTCACATCTCAAATTAATGTTCTTATAGTGTACATAAACTAAAGTTATGGGCAGACATAGGTGTAACATTTTAAATCAGGATTCTTGTAGTGTATATCTTTGAAAGCCTCATTCAAAGCATATTTTTATATGACCTCAGAATTTAGAGAAGAAAGGGAGTAAATTGAGTTCAAGAGAGAAGGGATTAAGGTCATAGATGAATTAAGTTTCAAAGAAAGGATTAAAATCCAGTTCCTTGACTCAAAATGAGGTATTATTTCTATTAAATCATGAGATTGTACCAGAAAATAAATATTGATAGATATCACAAAAAAAACCTTTTTGAAGTGGTACTCACTCATTTATAAATTTAAAGGAGTCCTGAGACCAAAAGGTTTGAATACCATTGCTTTGCTCTACTCGATCAGCAAGCTGTGAGTGGCATAATTTACAGAAAGATTGGAATCACTCATGGCTTGTACTTGTCTAATTTGCTTTCACCCCTAAGCCTTAAATCATAAACTGACTAAAGCAGTTACATAGAGAGATGGACTTTTGTACTATCATCAGTGTTATGGGAATTGCCATCAATCTTCATCAAAAATGTTCCTTTGACTTCTAGATTGTGGTCACAAAACTGTAAGTTCAAGTTGAGAATTCCCCTGAGTTTAATCATGATATATGCAATCAAATAAAAATCAGCTTAATTTTCAAATGAGAATTTCAAGAGATTATTGAATACTCCATGATCTTAAAGAATGTATCATATCCTCATTACTGTATAACTTTCATCGGAATTGGAGGGAAATTTGTATTAGTAGTAGTAGTAGTAATAGTAGTAAACATGCATATAGCTCTTTAATGATGTAAAACACTTTGCACATATCTCATTTGATCCTGTTAACTCTAATATATATTGCATTTTTATCCTCAATATCTTCCAATAGATAAATGGTCAAAGGATATAAACAGACAATTTTCAGATGAAGAAATTAAACCCATTTCTAATCATATTAAAAGGTACTCTAAATCACTACTGATCAAAGAAATACAAATTAAGAGAATTCTGAGATACCACTCAGATTGGCTAAGATGACAGGAAAAGATAATGACGAATGCTGGAGGGGATGTGGGAAAACTGGGACACTAATACATTGTTGGTATAACTGTGAAGGGTTCAGCCATTCTGGAGAACAATTTGGGACTATACTCAAAAAGTTATCAAACTGAGCATACCCTTTGATCTAGCAATATTTCTATTGGGCCTATATTTCAAAGATATCTTAAATGAAGCAAATGTGCAAAAATGTTTGCAACAGCTCTTTTCATAGTGGCAAGAAACTGGAAACTGAGTGGATGCCAATCAGTTGGAGAATAGCTGAATAAGTTATGGTATATGAATGCTATAGAATATTATTATTCTATAAGAAATGTTCAAGAGGATGGTTTTATTTATTTTATTTTTTATTAAAAGCTTTTTATTTACAAAACATATGAGTGATTTTTCTACATTGATCTTTGCCAAAAACTTTTTTCCCAAGTTTTCCCTCCTTCCCCCCACCTCCCACCCCTTGATGACAGGTAACCTAATACATGCTAAATATGATAAATTATATGACAAATCCAATATATGTAAAATATCTATACAGTTATCTTACTGCACAAGAAACATCAGATCTAGAAAGAGAGAAGAAAAAAAAAAAAACAACCTAAGAAGGAAAACAAAATGCATGGAAATATTCACAGAAAGTGTTAAAATGCTATGTTGTGGTCCACATTCAGTTCCCACAGGCCTCTCTCTGGATTTTTATGACTATCTTCATCGCTGAACAATAGGACCTGGTTTGAATCACATCATTGTTGAAGAGAACCATCTCCATCAGAATTGATCATCGTATAGTCCTGTGGCTGTATATAATGTTCTCCTGGTTCTGCTGATTTCACTCAGCATCAGATCATGCAAGCCTCTCCAGGCCTCTCTAAAATCATCCTGCTGGTTGTTTCTTATGGAACAATAATATTCCATAATATTCATATACCATAATTTATTCAGCCATTCTTCAATTCATTGGCATCCTTTCAATTTCCAGTTTCTTGCCACTACAAAAAGGGCT
>JAJPUD010020989.1:0-23765 GCA_023553655.1 Myrmecobius fasciatus | reverse complement strand
TTATGCTTTTCTCTTTCTTATCCCCTTTCCCTCCTCCCTACTATTTTGCTTTTGAAAACCACTTCCCTCAAACAATCCTTCCCCTTTAGAGCCCCACCCACCCCCTTTTTCCCCCCTTTCCCTCCAGTTTCCTTATAAGTACGTCTATTATTCCCTCTGAGCCAAATCTGATGAGATGGAGATTAACCCAATTCTCATTTCCCTCCCTTTTCTCCCCTCAATCATTATAGGTTTTCTTTGCCTCTACATGTGATGTAATTTCCCTTATTTTACCTCCTTTTCCTCTTCTTCCAGTGTTATCCCTTTTCTACCTCTAATTTCTTTTTCAGTTTATCATATCATAAGATACATAAAATCACAATAAACATATAATAATAATCATAAAATCACAGTAATCATATGATAATAATCATAAAATCACAGTAATCATATCATAATCATAATGTAATAATAGATTCATAAAATCAACCCTCATTCTATAAGTATCTATAACATAAATATAGTTCTCAAGAGTTATTTTTTCTTGTTACCTTTTTATGTTTCTCTTGTGTTCTGTGTTTGCAAATCAAATTTTTTGTTCAGTTCTGGTCTTTTCAGTAGAAATAGGTGAAATTCTCCTATATCATTGAAAGACCATCTTCTTCCCTGGAAGATAATGCTCATTCTAGCTGGCTAACTTATTCTTGGCTGTAATCCAAGTTCCTTTGCCCTTCGGAATATCTGATTCCAGGCCCTTCAATCCTTCAAAGTAGAAGCTGCTAGGTCCTGTGTGATCCTAATTGTAGCTCCCCGATATTTAAATTGTTTCTTTCTGGCTTCTTGTAATATCTTTTCCTTGGTATGATAGTTCTGGAATTTAGCCATGATATTTCTGGGGGACTTAATTTTTGGGTTTCTTTCAGGAGGTGATCGGTGGATTGTTTCAAGGAGTATTTTGCCTTCTGGGTGTAAAGTATCAGGGCAGTTTTCTTTTATGATTTCCTGGAATATAGTGTCCAAATTCTTTTTTTCATCATGGCTTTCAGGAAGCCCTATAATCCTTAGATTGTCTCTCCTAGATCTATTTTCCAGGTCAGTTGTTTTTCCTAGGAGATATTTCATGTTTTTCTCTATCTTTTCATTTTTTTGTTTTTGTTCAACTGATTCTTGAAGTCTTGATGAGTCATTCATTTCCAATTGTTCGATTCTAATTTTTAATGTCTTATTTTCTTCAGTTACTGTTTTTTGTTCCTTTTGCAATTGACCAATTACATTTTTTTGTTCATTGCATTCTTTTTCCATTTTTTCTATTTTATTTTGCAGTGATCTCATTTCGTTTCCCCATGTTTCTTCTAACTCTCTTTTAAGATTTTTTATGCAATCTTCAAAGAAAGCCTTGTGACATGGAGACCAATTTATGTCTCTCTTTGGGGCTTTTTCTGGAGTTGCTTTACCTTTAGGGGCCTCAGGATTTGAGGTCTGTTCTTCCCTCTCTCCATAAAAGTTGTCTATAGTGAGAGCTCTTTTTGGTTTTTTATTCATTTTTTTAAAGGTGTGAGGTCTGTTTAGGGCAAAGGTGGGACAGCTGCTTTAATTTGCCCTGGGGCAGTTCTGCTGATTGAGTTATTTCAGGAACTGGGCAGTTCTGCTGATTGAATTATTTCTGGTGCTTATCAGACCTGTTGTTTGATTGATTGCTTTAAGGTGCTGTGTAATGGCAGCTAGTTACGATGCTCATCAGGGGTTCAGTGGTTCACAATCTATCCCCCTCAAAAGGCAGACCCTCCAAACCACCTGCCCACAATCAGGACAAATTGTTCCAAGAGGCCTGCAGAAGACTCCCAGGTGTGTGAAAAGCACAAAGCTCCCACTCCTGTTCTGACTCCTGTTCCAGCTCCCTGCTCCAGCTCCCTGCCCCGGTCTCCCTGTGCTGCAGTCTGGGTTCAGTAGGCCACCCCCTGCCCCATTAAAACAGACCTGTTTTGAGGTTCTTCCAGAGTATCTTCTTCTAGAATCGTGTTGTTTTCTGGATATTGTGGATTTTTTTTTTTGCTTCAGAATCAGTCTAGAGGCTTCATATTTTGTTGGTTTGAGGGGAGGTTAGAGGAGGTTACAGAGAATCCTGTCTGATCTCCGCCACCATGGCTCCACCCCCGGAAGGAGAGGAAAATAATTTAATCAGTCATATTACTACCAAAAATAACCTGAACTGTGGCATTATATTGAGGGAAATGAAAAAAGCCTTTGATAAAATTCAATATTCATGTATGGTGAAAACTTTCAAAATCATCAGGGCCATTTTCTAAAATGATGACAGGTTTATAAGCATATTTACATATATTTAGGTTCACATATATATGTAATATGTATGAGGCAAAAAGTATATGCATGCATATTCCATGTCTCTATGTATATATATATATATATATATATATATATATATATATATATATGTGTGTGTGTGTGTGTGTGTGTATGTATGTATGTATATATGTACATATATATCTATGTAAATGTACAACTATATCTATATCTATTCCAAAAACTAATATTATTTGCAATGGAGAAACAACAAAACATCAGAAGTATTAACAACAAAAACAGGGGGGAAACAATTATGTTCTTTACCCCTATTATTTGACAGAAATCTAAAAGTTCTAGTGAAAAAAATGAAAAAAAAGAAAAATATATAAAGTCATAAAAATTAAGAAAAAGTTGTGAAATTATGATTATTTGCAAATGAGCTAATTTACTAAGAAAGTTTCATCTATTTACTAAAAATAGATTGTATGATTAAATTAGCTGGATATAAAATAAACAAAAGTGTAAGTATTTCTATAAAGTATAAATAAAATATAAGAAGAAATGGGAAAAGATATCTCCTCAAAAATAACTTGTAATTGTATAAAATAGGGGCAGCTAGGTGGCACAGTGGATAAAGTACCAGTCCTGAAGTCAGGAGAACCTGAGTGCAAATCTGGTCTCAGACACTTAACATTCCCTAACTTGACCCTGGGCAAGTCACTTAACCTCAATTGCCTCAGTAAAAAAAGCAAAAAAAAAAAAAAAAGTATAAAATACCTGGGATTCAACCTACCAAGACATACTTAAGACTTACTTAACTACATCTGCAAAATCCTCTTTATAAAAAATAAAGGTGAGTAAATATTTCACCAGTACTTGGGGTTAGAACACAATAATAAAAACAAAAATGAAAATACTACCTAAATTATTTTATAGGTTAATAAATATATCAAAGTAACACAAAGTTATTTCCTGATTCATTCATATTATGTTCAGAATACTAAAAATTTCAATGGATGGGAGAGAAAGTCCTTAATATCAAAGGAAATAATGAAAAATAGTAAGAATTAATATAGGAGAATACTACCAGAATTCAAAGTATATTTCACAGTAGTAATTGGGGGACACAATTTGATTTTATATAGATATAGATATACACATACATATACATATATAGATGTAAAAGTAAATCAGGGAAACAAACTAACAAGTAAAAATCAGAATCCATCACACTCAATAAACCTGTATTTATTGAAGCCAAAATCAGAAACCACTTGGGGAAGGATTACCTATTTCCCAAGAATTATTTGAAAATTACAAAGCAATGCAGCAAAAAATTCATTTGGTATAGAATCTCTTATATCATCCCCTAAGCTTAAATGACTACAAACATTTAAATTAGCAAGAGTACAAATGTACTGAGAATACACATTTGTGATCTTAGAATATGTGCTTTCTGGCTGAAGACCAATGATAACCATAGAATTTTGGAAATAAAAATACAAATCTAAGTTGGGTCACACTGTGGAGAGCGTATGAGTTTATGTGCCTTCTGTAAACAAGCCTGTAGAACAGCTAAATCAGTGGACCCATGGCATTATATTGATGTTTTTCAATTGGAACATCCCTTTGTACAGACTATCATCATTCATCAGTAATTAGGGAGGGTATTTGGGCAACAGTGAAAAACTAGTCTTCCAAAATATCTTCCCTTCATGTTCTGGAAATGGATTCCAAGCACATTGATTTTCCTGGCTGTTGCTTTTTTTTTTTTTTTTTTTATAGTCTTCTCTTTCTAGCCAAGCTCTCCCAAATGATAGCTAGCACTCAGATGAACTTGCATCATATGAACATATGCAAAGCAAATCAGATCACTTCATTTCTGGATTTTACCCCCTGATGTTTTGAACACCAAACATACTAATATATCAACATAGTCACATATCAAAATAATGCTTGGGCCAAAGAAGAGCTGAAAATATAGTTCTGAGTTTCAGGTACCATTTACAATAGAAAACTGGACGGTATGTGGGAGGGTGTTCATCCTAATTTCTACTTTTAAAAGAGACATACCTTCAAATGCTTACATATATATGTGTGTGTACATACATATATGTGTGTGTTTATATATATAATGATTATATATATGTGCATGCAATTTATATATATACTCATATATATATACATATATATATATATGTATTCAGATATAAAATTAACCAATGTGCTTTAAATAGTCTTAACTGAGAAACTTATAGAAAATAGTTCATTCAAGTGAGAAAGAATTGTTTCTATACCACTGCTAATAAATCCTACTTCCAATAGAATTGAAGAAAACTGGCAGTCTTTGAAAAAAATTACAGGTATAAAATGATTCTCAAAGAAAAATGATGAGACAAAAAAATCCAATATACAGTAGAAATATGAAATCTTTCATATTTTATGAAATACCTGTCAGCAGAATTATAGAATAAGAAAAGATTTTTAGGAAGCCATCAGGCCAAGTCCCTATTTCCACCAGGTCAGCTTCTAAAATATATAGTACAGAGTTGTTGATTCTTATTTTAAAAGTCCCATAGGAATGAATTTTCCACAACTTAATTTATTTGCCTACATCACTTATACTCTCCTTTAACCAAACTCTTTGAATGCAGTCTAATATCTTCCCTACAGTTTAATCCTCTCTGAAGAAAAACACTTACAAGGTCAAGGCTCTTCCTATATTCAGTTACATATTTGAAGGTCATTGCTCAGTCTAGGACTCTGTATCCAACTTAAGTCATTTCTAGCTCTTTCATTAAGCAATGGAACAAAGAACTATCAGTTCAGTCAATTATGTAACTTTTGAAATGAGGTTGGTTTGTGAAGGTGAAGACTTCATATTCTGTGCAGTCTTGGACACAAACTGGGAAGTGTTCTGATCCTACCTCCTGCTTCTAATGTGGTAGGTATGTGGCCTGGCTGCGGTGTTGCTATATGATGTGCAGTGCTCTGGGGCAGCCTTATATTGGTCTGGCTGTGTCCTCAAATACATATGTGACTCCAGACCTACCTTGTGCTGGCCTTCAGCCTGGTTTTGTTTCCTATTATGTCACCAATCTGTGAACTTTGCCTTGTGAACTTTGGAATATAGGTATAGACCAAAGAGATTAATAAAAGAAGAAAGGAACCATTATCTATAAAAATATTTATAGCAGCTCTTTTTACAGTGGCAAAGAACCTGAAAACAAGAATATCAGACAAAATTATGAATGAATACTAATGGAATGGAATATTATTATGCCATAAAAATAACAAGCGGTGATTTCAGAGAAAATTGGGAAGATTTATGATGCAGAGAAAAAATGAGCAGAACACAGAAAATTATTTATATAATAATAATAGAATTGTAAAAAACCAAAACTTTGAAAGACTTAAAAATTCTGATTGATGTCATGACTGACTATAATTCCAGAGGACTTTTGTATTCTACTCATGTCTTAACAATTCAAACTGCAGAAGAAGACAAATTTTCACATATGGCTAACATAGGCATTTGTTTTGTTTCACTATTCATATATCTTGCAAGAAACTTTTTTTCCTTTTTTCCAATAAGTTGGAAGATGGCAGTATGGGGGGAAGGGAGAAGAAAGAAAGAAAAGAGAGAGAAGAAAAAATATCATTGTCACTTTTTTCTTAACGCACAAAAGATAACAGAAATCCAAGAACAGTCACAAACAAGTGGCTTTGAAAGCCACAGCTTATATTTATTATGTATTCTACAAGAAAAAGCAATCTATATGTAAGAGAGATCTGCAGTTCTATGTGCAATTTCTTTTTCTGTTCTACTATGCATGTGGAAATGGCCATTTTATTTAGTAAATATTAATTTCATAATTTTAAAAATAAGTTTACTTTTAAAATAATTTGTGATTTTTCTATTGAGGACAAATGCTTATTTATATTCTTTCATTATTTATCTATTTGAAAATGGCATATTATAATGGATATTCTTTTTAGATGTCTGTTGTATCATATGATCACTGAGGCCCTTTTCAGGTCTCAAATTATATAATTGACTATTCTTTGCCTATCTTTATCTTCTTAATTTTTTTATCTTTATTATTGTTATTGCTAACATTTTAAGAACTATATCAAATAATAGTGGGGAAATAGGACAAAGTTGTTTTACTCTTTTATGTGCTGTTCAAATTTCAGATGTTTCCTCATTACATATAAGGCCCGCATCAGAGAAGGTGTTGTGCTCTATGAACAAAGCAAAATTGAATTAGCCCAAAAGAAACATGAAATTCATAAAATTAGAAAAGCTACACCAAATGTTCATAGGGACCATTTGTGTCCAACTTGTGTTAGAATATTCCAAGTTCATACTGGTCTAATTAGTTACAATCAGACACACTATAACTCAACTCCAGCATAGTGATGTCATTTTGGTTCTCTTTGAGTATGAAAGACAACAACCAACCCACATATGAGGCTAGATTTCAATTTTTGATGGATTTTTTCATCATATTAAGAAAAATCCCACTATGCCTATACTTTGTAACAATTTTAGCATAAATGCATGTTGTACTTTGGCAAAGGCTTTTTTTCTGTATCTATTCAGATATGTTTTTAATATGATTAATTATATCAATTATTTCCTCAATATTGAACTACCTGTGGTATGACTACAATTTTGACATAGTAATATTTTTATATAAACCATTTTAGTTTTTTGCCAATATTTTATTTTAAAATTCTGAATTTTCACTTAAAATAAAGTCCTATTATTATATTTACTTGCTTTATCAATACCAGATTTGGTTATTATGTCTGTATCTCATAAAAGGAATTTGATAAAGCAATTTCTCACACACTGTGAATAATTCCCATGGTATCAGTATTAATTGTTCATTGAATGTTTAAAAGAATTCTCCTATAAATTCATCTAGACAAGGAGTATTTGTCTTATTGTGTTTTGTTTTACTTTTAATAATCCCTTTACAACTAATTCAACTTCTTTTTCTCATATTCTATTGTTTAAGATATTTATTTGGTGAAAAAGTATATGTTAAGAAGGAGAAAAAAATAAGACATAGGGGAGTGAACAACTCAGTTGAACCAAGTTATGATTCCTCTTGTCAGTGAGTTAAGCAGGGATCTATGAAATAAAAGAATGAAGTAGTAGAGAGAGAGGTACTAAGAACAGGGCAAAAGTAGAAATGGTTTAACAATGAAGAATATTTATAACAGAGAGGAAGTAGAAGATGGGGATCTTGCAATGAGTTTTATCTATGAATAGTCTACACATTTTAGAGCTACCTCATCTGAGATTTATTTATAACTACATAGTTTTCTGCCCCAGTAAAAGAGATGTATGAGTTCCTAAGGACAGCTAGCTTTAAATGTTGGGGAGGGGGGGACAAAAGAACAAAAGAGGAAGTAATCAAACTTTGGAGATAGAGAATCTGGCAATATAACAGGAGACGGGAAAAACTTAGGCTGTGTAATTTTATGTATAGCATGATATCTTTGCAGCACTATGTGCATTCAACATTGCTTCCACAATGAATCGATATTTGCAAGAGTGAGATTCATCTGAAAAGTCAGTAACATAAAATCCAGATAAAAGAGTAAACTCAAATATTGAACGTCATAAAGTCTAATTATATATGAGATGTAAGAGTAAAAAAAAATGAATAGGAGAAATGGATAACTAAGTAAATAAATAATAGCAATAGAAATCAATCATTTAAATAAATTTAACTTGTTCCTTTTGGCACTCTATAGGAGGATATTTAAGTTTATTTGTTCTTGTGCTTCTTTGCCTGATTCAAATAATAGAAAGCTCATAAGAAGACTTCTATATCCTCCTACTTTTTCATGTTTGCATAATATCATACCCATCATTTATGGAAAAATAGTAAGTCTCCCAGCCTTCTACCTAATTGTTCTCTTTTGAATTCCTTTCCTTTCCTTTTCTTTCCTCTCTAAAAATAAATAGAACCAAGACTGTCTTTTTTGTATTCTCTGTGATCCTCAAATATTGTAGAATTCTAAAGAGACATGTCTTTTCTACTCTTATTATAATCTAATTTCATCATTATCATTTAGCCCCTCCCAATTACTGCAAGAGATTTACTTTTTCACATTTCACTTGTTTTCCATTTTTTTTTATTTCAAAGATACTATCAATTTTAAAATCAGATTGAAAACTTTCTATTTCATTAATAGTACATTTATTTCTTTGTACAATTAAATGCAGGTCTTTTTAAAGGATTTTTCTTTGAAAACCTAGTATTTGTATTGTAAAGCTTTGCAGGGGTTAGCAAACTATAATGCATGGGCCAGCTTCACACTGCCTGCTTTTATATAGTCATGAGCTAAGAATTTTTTTTTACCTTTTTTAAATAAAATAGACAGTCAGGATTTGACTCAAATCAGTTTTTTTTTTTGAGTTTTAGAATACTTTGTACCTCCACTTTTTTTTCTTTACTTTCAAAAATCTTTTTTGTGATTATGATTTCTTAATATATTCAATCTTTTTCCTCCTGACTGCTTGTAGTATTTTTTTTCTTTCACCTGTAATCTTTGGATTTTGGCCTGGTCATACCCAAGTCTTTTTATTTTGGGGTTTCCTTTAGAAGGTTACTGATTAATTTTTTAAATTTACTTAATAAACTATTTAATAAATCTCTCATTTAAATTAATAAGTTAAATATCATTTTGTAAATTTTGCCCTCTGACTCTAACAAATATGTGAGGTTTTTTATTTCATCAATATAGTATTCAAGTTTTTTGTTTAGGTGTACTTTTCAGGGAGATTATCATGGTTAAATTATCTCTCTTCATTCTAGTTTCCAGGTCAATTGTTTTTGATAAGCATTTCACATGTTTCTTTAGTTTTTCAATCATTGGACTTAATTCTAATATTTTTTTTCTTATTGAGTTGTTTGTTGAGCTCTTGTTCCATTTTGTTTTTCAGGGACACAGTATTTTGGTTATGCTTTTCCCTTTCTATTACAAGCTATTTATTTTCATTCCATTTTTTCCCTCAAGAGCTCTATTATTTTAAAAAATTATTTGGTTCATTTATTCTATCTGCTCTTGGTGTCCTTGTGGCCAAGATAACCATTTTTTCTGAACTTTTCCTTGTAGTTACTATGAAAATATTTCTTTTCTTCTTACTTTACCTCTTAAATATAATTTAAAACATAGTAATTCTACATTATATTAAGAGTTTTCTTCTCTGTAATAATGTCTTCAGCCTCAATTATCTATTTGATAGTCTAGGACTAGATTTTTTTTTTACTCTTTCACTTTTAAATAGATTGTCTTGATTCAAGTCCTGTCTCTTTTTTAGTCTGGATGCCATTTATATTGTTTTGTCAATGTTCTGAATGATTTAACTCATTTATTTCCTTTTCCCCCTCATCTACCAGATAGCTGGACCCGATGTTGAAACCAGGATCCAACTTCAGACCAGACTCCCACCTTTTTTCTTTTGGTGTACCAATACAAGCTTTAGTTCTATTTTTTATATTTACAGTCTTCTTATCTAGTAATACCCGGCCACTGGCTTTGTCACCTCCTGAAGCAACGACAGACCTCACAAGAATATTGAAGATTGTTCTTTTTTAGGTCTCTCAGTGAACCGCAAGAACCTTTACCTATGCTTATCTTAAAGTCATTAGTTTGCTCTCTTGAGGGAAAGCAATTTATGCTGATTCTATTCCAGCTAAGATTTATAAAGCAAAGGTACACTGCTCATATAAAAAGTGGATTGAAATTTTTTGGTTATATGAAAAGAGGAGATTATCCCCTAGAGTTCAAGGCTGCCTTTATTGTCCGTCTCTATAAAGGAAAAGGAAATAAGTTATCAGATATTCACAAGGAGGAACTCTCTCTTAATCATTGCTTGTCAAGGAGCTCCTTAAGAGGCTGAACCCTCACCTGCAGCATGGTCATCCAACTGAGAGTGAGTATGGCTTCGTATGACTCCAGGAGAAGATTTCTGCACACATTGCTCATTAATCTGACAAAGATCTTTGATACTGTCAATCATGAGGACTTGTGGAAGAGCACAGCAAAATTTAATTGCCTTAGAGAAGCTGTATACTAGTTTCACAATAGCATGCTTGCAAGTTTTCTAGACAATGGATGGTACTCTAACACTTTTCAAATCACCAAGTTAAGCAGAGATCCTATACTTTTTAGTATATTTTCATCAATGTTGTCAGATACCTTCAGTGAGGATAAAAAATGGCATTATGATCTGCTATCACATTGATGGTCAGTTATTTAACTTGGAAAGACTACAGCTTAAGACTAAAGTAGAAGGAGAATTACTGCATGATGTTTTTTTGTTCACAGGTTATTGGAAACTCAATGTAGTCTCAGATTGAAATGCAACAGAGTATGGATTGATTCTCCACTGCTTGTACTAATTTTGACTTGACAATTAACATCCACACAGTAGAAGATCTCCACCAGTCAGGATCTCAGCATCAATATGTGAAACCATCAGTTACGCCAAATGTAGAAATTTTAAATGCTATTTGCTTATCTTGGCAATATGCTTTCTAGAGATGTTCACAAAAATAATGACGTTGATGCATGCATTGCTATTGCTAGCTCACTGCTAACTTTTGTTAGAGAGAAGAAATACTAGGCTGCCTATCAAACTGAAGGTCTGCAGAGCTATTCTTCTGATCTCATTAGTTGCATGCCTGTGAAATCTGGACAGTACCAGTGCCATTTCAGGAAACTGAATCACTTCCACTTGAATTCTTAGGAAGATTCTGAAGATCCCTTGTCAAGATAAATTCCTGGACATCAAGGTCCTTTCTTAAGCATTCAAACTCTACTGCAGAGAGTGAAATTCCAATGAACTGGCTACATTATTCAAATGATAAATATATGTTTGCCTAAAAGATGATTTTATTGAGAACTAATACAAAAGCAAGCACTCACTTGGAGGTCAGGAGAAGCAATGTAAGAACACCCTCAAGGTCACTCTGAAGAACTTTGGAATTGATTGTGAGTTGCTCAAAAGAAACACAAGATACACAGATTTAAAGAAATCTCCACCACAAATGTTCATATAGATTATTTGTGTCCAGCCTTCTGAACTTATATTGGTTTGATAAGCCATAATCGGACACACTATTTACTCTTTGACTTCAGTGTATTGATATTATTTTTGGTCCTCTTCAAGTATGAAGGACAACCAAACAATCTTGTCCAATTATCTCCATAATCAACTGGAATGATCAGAAGAAAGAAACAGAAGGGCCAACTAGATGGCACAGTGGATAGAGCACTGGCCCAGAAATAAGGAGGACCTGAATTCAAATTCAGCCTTAGATACCTAACACTTACTAGCTATGTGACCTTAGTCAAATCATTTAATCCCAATTGCCTCAAAGGAAAAAAAATGTTCAGCCAATCTGATTACTTCAGAGAGAGAATACCGCATTAGAATTAAATTGCTCTGCCCCTTTATTTATTGCTAATTTTGGACAACTGGAATCAGCCACTATATTCCATTTCACCATTTTTGCTGGAAATGTTTCCTATGAGCTTGGTTTGCTATTTCTATAAGACCAGTCCTGGTTATCTTTCCCAATCATGTACCAACCCTAAACTATGTATCAAGCAAACATTCTTTATTTTGAGATGATTTTTAGCACAATTGAACCCCAAGTACCTATGGACTTTCTACCTGTAATTACAAAGAGTTCAAGAACAATCATTCCCAAGAAGTATGCTTATAGTTTGAATATAATTATAGCTAGAGCAGAAAAATAGACCTGTTATAAAGTCCAAATGGAACACTTTCACAAAAAAAAAATACTTGTATTTTTTTTCTGACAAGCCCTAGCCACATTAAGAACTACTGATTATATGCTTAAATACAATTTGGTCTTGAAATTGTTATGTTCAGGGTCTTTGTAGGTTATGTAAAAATTATTTTACACTTGGAAAAACCAGGCAATGACTGGATTTTGATGGTGAAATGAACTGTGAATTTTTCTTGCTCTTAAATGACTCTGCATTTTCTTGGGGGACAAAACATATCATCATCTAAAAGCAAATCTTTCTAACAACTGCAAATTCAGCAATATGGAGCTTAAAATTTTATAAAAAAGAAATCATGTTCAAGATACTTTGCCAGAAGACACCCCCTACTGAGACATTGAGAAAAGTGCAATTTTTAATGTTTTGGCTTTTTCTGGTCTCCTGAAGAAGACGCCTTTTCTCTTCTCTAAACAAGATGAATTGACATTTTCTGTTAATGCTATAAATGGCACCACCTTTCCTTTCCCTTCCCAATGAATGCCAATTTGGAACCAATGTAGTACCTACCAATGAGAAAATGTTTCTCCATCTGTCACCCCTACTCCCCAGGACCTGACTTAAAAGTATGTGAGAGAAAGAGTCATTTGTGTGGAGTTATTGGAACAGCTCTCCCAAACTACCTTTTTCACAACTTTATTACTGAAACCTAAATTCAGAAATGATTATGAACAGCTCAAATTGGCTCATAGAGCTGGATGTTAAATTTTCAGTATTACCATTTGCATCTTGGAAACTGGCAAACAAATGAGAGTTTAATGAATTGTTTTGTTTATTTTCTAGATTTAAGAAAGTGATGAAAAAAATTAATTTCCTTTCTTGAGAGGGATGCACAACTACTAGGGAAAAATCATTTATCTTCCTATATTAATACCTCCTTGCTTAAAGTCTGAAGTATCTCAAATTAATGATAATAATATTATCTTCTTCTCTTCCCTCTCTTCTCATGGGATTAACATGATTTTAGACATTAGATCCCATGATGAGGAGCCTGAATTCATTTATTCTTCTTGTTGATCTATTTTTAAAATTTTGTTAATATGAAGTTTAGGCCAACATTAGACCAACATCACCTAATATTTTTGCGATGATTTGTAAGGTCTTTACAACAGCAACAATTGTCAAAAGGTCTAGGGCATGGGACCATGTCTGAAGGAAAAAAAGGACTAAATAGGGAATCCCAAACATATGAAGTAAGAGCTAACAGATGCTGAAAAGAAATACATTCATTACCTATGTCTCAACTTTGCCTTATTCTAGCCTGGATAAACATGAGTACATGAATAAATAATGTGGAAAATGCATTATTAATAAAATAATTTTGTTGATAGAAAGGGTGATATAAAAGTCATTTATAAATAGATGATAATGGTTTACATTTATATGACTCCTTAAGATTTACAAATGACTGTTTCATTTTATCCTTACAACAATTTTATGAGATGCATAAAGGCATCCCCATTTTGCAGAAGAACAAAATGAGCTTGAAAAAAGATCAAAAGACTTTGCCATTCTCACAAAAGAAGTGGAGAACATGAATTCAGGAGGACCTAATGCTAGATTGACCAGGCCTCCAACATGCCATTTCTATACTATATTGCCTTTCTCTGAATGATCTTCAGATTGGTTACAGGATTATATCAGCTGATTCACCGACTCAAGTTTTGGATAGATTTCAGATGCAAATAATAAATTTTCCTGAACATTAGGGCAAAAAAATTGTTCCCAGTCAAATATTTCCTTCAGAGAGCCTGAGATCAGTGATGCTTGATCCACAAATTTCATATCTCCTGTGTTTTTAAGGGTGGAGAAGATTAAAAATGTGACTATCAAAAATGTGTTCCTAATGAAGCAGTTCTGTCTAAGATTTTTAAAGCACTAGCATTGTTATATCCTTAAAAAAATAGATTTCCTTTCACCAACCTGCAGTAGCCATTGTTTAATAGGAAATGAGCTTGCTTGTTTTCAAAATGTAGAAATAAATAGCAATTTTCTAAAATGAGGCTACATGAATTTCATAGCTTCTACACTGTCATGAAATAAAACCAGGTTTTTTCCTCATTTAAGTTCACTCACATGGATGACAATTTCCCTTCATTTATCATTTTTTGCTTTGAAATAATTAATTTATTCTTTTCCTCCCTCCTTTTTCTTGTGACATATCTTTTGGTAACCTACCAAAGCAAAATTTCTTTAGACTGCAAATTACTACTTCAAACTTCCTTACTGAATTTTTGAATGTGGTCCTTTCTATCATGACATTTAATGGACAAATTTAATGTCTGCCCCTCAGAAACACATTATTAATACCTCTGGAAAGATTGTGATATTAAGGTATAATAGAATAATAGATAAATTTAGTATGAGAATGTAGTTTACAAAAACACTAAAAAGCACCTGATCTCTTCCTATTCATTGCAATCATAAGTCTCAGTCCCAGTGAATAGATCATATGCTCAAACATACTTTTTACTCTTCTCATTAGAGATGTGGGGAATACTGGAAGGAGGATGCTATTACTATGTAAGATTTGGTCGGTTTTGCTGAACTGTTGTTTTTGCTGCTCCAAAAGAATGTTAGAGGATGTATACTTAGAAATAATTGTGACAAAAAGGGAAAAAACATAAACTAGGAAAATTAAGAACTAATTAATTAGTTTCCAGGTGTCCAATGCATGACTGTAATATTAGCATTTTTCTTAGTTCAAATTCAATATTGGGACAAAATGAGGTACTCCCAACCCAGTCATTGAACATTTACAGAAGGGAATTTTCTTTATCCTAACATAGCCAGGATATGAAATGAATATACTATGACATTTGCTTCTCTGGATGCTACTGCCCTTCATGTCTATTCAGTAGGTCTTGAGAGAATATAGCAGTTTTGTCTCTTTAAGGCAAAAAAAAAAATTCACTGTGTTGTAGAGGAAAAGAAATTGTCAGGAAAATACTGGCCTCATCCCACCAGTTAAGAGCTCCAAAATACTTTGTTGTAAACCCACAATTTTCTGAGTTCTATGGCTGAGCAAACCAGGGCATGGCTAGGGAATAAAGAGAAGGCAAATTTAAAGTTGCATAAAGTGTCAGGTGCAGTTTGGAAGAGGTTTCCTGCCTCTAACCTACATTTTAAACATTAGAGCCTTGATTTTTTTTTCCATTTTGATACTCAAGCAATTGAGTATTAAAAAAAAAACCTTGCCAACTTAGATATATTATTATCATTATTCTTATTCTTGTTTTAGCAAGATATTCACATACTAATGAAAGCATTCCAAAATTATGATTTCTTTACTGTCATCCATATGTAATTTTTAAAGTACAAGTATGAATACTATATAGCTTTTGAGAAAGTAAATTTACACTTTAAGGCAAATAAAATTATGTCTTCTTGTCCCTCTCCCCATCCAATTACAGATAAAATAAAAATCTCTTCCCAGTAGCATCACTTATTATACAACAAGCAAAGGAATGAGTGAGGAATGTTTATGTAAAAATAACACAGGTGTTTTATTGAATTTACAGTGTTGGAGAATGAATTCTCAGTCACTATAGGTAAATCTTAAAAGCCTATACGGTCCCTTCCAACTCCATGATTCTGTAATTCTGTGAAAAATCTTTTGTCTAAAAGAAGTGCCAAAAAGTACTTATAAAGGTAATTCCTGTTCCTCTTCCCAACTTGAAAGAATCCTAGTGTTTTTCTTCTTATCCTTCTGATAGCAAAACAAGATATTCTATTTTGCCCCAATAACTCCATACCCCTTCATTTATCTCCATCAAACATCTTCATGCTGAAGAAGCACCATGAAAAACACAGGCATTATGAAAACAAAATGCTACCTCCTCTATTGTACCTTTATTTGTATCTGAACTTCTAAGAATGTCTATTTCAGCAGCTTTTTGAAAATTGTGTTTCCATATATTTTTCAGTGATGACTGATGAACAAAACATCTGAAACTTACTCTGCACAGGAAATTGGCAATGAAGCTTATACAACTTATTGAAATTGCCATGTAACAAAATATTAGTCCATTCCAAATGTCATTTCCAACTGCATTGTATTTCAAGTTAAACACCACGTGAAAACAATTCTAAAAGGCTTTATTACTTGTTTATTTTGAAGGGCAGACAGAAAATACCATTGAGCCATGAAAACCAGAAGCTACTTCACCTCTATAACAAAATAGCTGAAGAGAGGACAAACCTAGTTCCAAGTAGTACTTATTAATGATTCAATGCTCAGTAAGGAAAGTTGGTTTTTTGTGATTCTCTAATACACCTAAATACTTGATTATTTTCCTCCTTTCATGGTTTTTCTCTTTTTTTTCCTTAAGTCATTAATATGTTTCTCTTTTGCATCCCCATTTGTAAGCTTTATGTCTTTTAAAATGTCATCCCTCATAAATAGCAAGGCTGAAAGCTTTCCATCACTCTAATGGTTAAATAAATGGTGGCAATGCTATGTAATTGAAGCAGCCAGTTAGGTCACCTTGACAATCCTATGACTGGGAAAAGTAGCTGAAAGGCACCAGAGCTCTTTATTGTAAATGAGCTGAGTGAATTTATATCTATTCTGGGCCAGATGCATTTAATAACATTCAAGCTTTGAGACAAACCAAGGAAGGCAAGCTTCTAGTGGAATCATGGCACTCTCTCAGATACAATAAATACAGACACATCTGCAATTTTAAAAAAATGACCTGAGAGCTGCACTTGGAAGCAGGATGGTTTGTGTTTCTTTCTTTTTCCAAAAAATAAATTTGTAATAATTGTTTTGTTTTCATATAACCTACATATACCCTTTCTGTTCTCCCCATCTCTTACAATAAATAATACAAAATAAGAAAGAAAAGTTCTGCAAAACTTTCCAATATGTAAAAAATGTCTGACAATATATATACACAGTAACCCACCTTGCCTAGAAGTGGGAATAAATTATTTTTCATGGCTCTTTTGGAGAAATAAACTCCATCATTATAATTTCACAGATCCATTTTTATTGTTTTGTTTTTTCTACTCACATTATTTTATTTGTGTGCACATGTGTGTACATATATGTGGGTATACATATACAAACAAACTTATATATGCACTATATACATGCAAACATAATGAATATATTTATATATGTGTAAATCCCATTATATATATATACATATGATACACATGTATCATATGTAATTTTATATGTACAAATATATTTGTATATGTACATGCATAGGTAAAAATATATACATTTTCTTGGTTCTATTCATTTCATTTTTTATCATTTCTAAATCCTCTCATTCATCTCGATATCTTTCAGAGTCAAGATTTCTTTTTTTTTTTTTTTAAGCTTTTTATTTGTATAACATATGTATGGGTAGTTCCCCAACATTGATTTTTACAAAGCTTTCCATTACAAATTTTACCCCCAGTCCCCTCCCCTCCCCTAGATGGCAGGAAGTCCACTACATATTAATAATGTTGAAATGCTTGACAAGTTATGCAAGAAAAATCCTATCTACAAGAATAAAAAAGAATCAGAGAAAGGCAACACAATGCAAGCAAATGTCAATAGAGATCATGAAAATGTTATGTTGTGGTCCATATTTGATTTCCCTCTCTCTGGGTGTATATGGTTTTCTTCAGTGAACAATTGGAACTGGTTTCAGACAATTCTTTGTTGCAGAGAGCCATGTCCATTATAATTGATCATCATGTAATACTGTTGTTGCTGTGTATGATTATCTCCTGGTTCTGCTCGTTTCACTCAGCATCACTTCATGCAAGTCCTTCCAGGCCTCTCTGAAATCGTCCTGCTGGTCGTTTCTTACAGAGCAATAATTTTCCATAACATTCATATACCATAATTTATTCAGCCACTCTCCAATTGATGGGCATCCCTACTGTTTCCAGTTTCTAGCCACTACAAAAAGGGGTGACACAAACATTCTTGCACATGTGGGTCCCTTTCCCTCCTCTAAGATATCTTTGGGATATAGGCCCTGTACAAACACTGCTGGGTCAAAGGTTATGAACAGTTGGACAACTTTGTGAGCATAGCTCCAAATTGCTCTCCAGAATGGTTGGATCCATTCACAGTTCCACCAACAATGTATTACTGTCCCAGTTTTCCCACATCCCCTCCAACATTCATCGTTATCTTTTCCTGTCATTTTAGCCAATCTGACAGGTGTGTAGTGGTACCTCAGAGTTGTCTTAATTTGCATTTCTCTGATCAATAGTGATTTGGAGCAACTTTTCATATGATTAGAGATGGTTTTAATTTCCTCATCTGAAAATTGTCTGTTCATATCCCTTGACCACTTAACTATTGAAAAGTGGCTTAAATTCTTATATACATATATATATATATATATATGTATATATATATATGAGACAATTCTCTCTATATTTTAGAAATGAGGCCTTTATCAGAACCATTAAATGTAAAGATGATTTCCCAATTTGATGCTTCCCTCCTAATCGTGTCTGTATTTGTTTTGTTTGTACAGAAACTTTTTAACTTAATATAATCAAAATTATCCATCTGGTGTTCAATTAGGAGTTCCAGGTCTTCTTTGGACATAAATTTATTCCATCTCCACAGGTCTGAGAGATAAACTATATTACGTTCCTCTAACTTGCTAACAAAGTTCCTCTTTATATCTAGATCATGAACCCATTTAGATCTTATCTTGGTATGTGGTGTTAGGTATGGGTCAAGCCCTAATTTCTTCCACACTAGTTTCCAATTTTCCCAGCAGTTTTTGCCAAATAGTGAGTATTTATCCCAAAAGCTGGGGTCTTTGGGTTTATCGAATACTAGATTGTTAAGGTTATTGCCTAGATTGTCCTGATATCCTATCCTGTGCCACTGATTGACTGCTCTGTTTCTTAGCCAGTACCAAATGGTTTTGATGACAGCTGCTTTATAATATAGTTTTAGATCTGGTACAGCAAGGCCACCTTCATCTGCCTTTTTTTTTCATTAATCCCCTTGAAATCCTTGACCTTTTGTTCTTCCAAATGAACTTTGCTACAATTTTTTCTAGATCTGTAAAATAATTTCTTGGGAGTTTGATTGGTATGGCACTAAATAAGTAGATTATTTTGGGTAGTATTGTCATTTTTATTATGTTCGCTCTGCCTACCCATGAGCACTTAATATTTTTCCAATTGATTAAGTCTGATTTTATTTGTGTGGAAAGTATTTTGTAGTTTAGATCATATAGTTCCTGACTTTTCCTTGGCAGATAGATTCCCAAATATTTTATCCTATCATCTGCTATTTGGAATGGAATTTCTTTTGGTGTCTCTTGCTGCTGAACTTTGTTGGTAATATATTCAAATGCTGATGATTTATGTGGATTAATTTTGAATCCTGCCACTTTGCTAAAGTTGTGAATTGTTTCTAGTAGATTTTTAGTTGAGTCTCTAGGGTTCTCTAAGTATACCATCATGTCATCTGCAAAGAGTGATCATTTGGTTTCTTCATTACCTACTCTGATTCCTTTTATCTCTTTTTCTTCTCTTATTGCTAAAGCTAACATTTATAATACAATATTAAATAGTAATGGTGACAGTGGGCAGCCTTGTTTCACTCCAGATCTTATTGGGAATGGTTTTAGTTTGTCTCCCTTACATATGATGCTTGCTGATGGTTTTAAATAGATGCTACTGATCATTTTAAGGACAAGCCCATTTATTCCTATACTCTCTAGTGTTTTTAATAGGAAAGAGTGTTGGATTTTATCAAAGGCTTTTTCTACATCTATTGAGATAATCATATGTTTTTTGTTAGTTTGGTTATTAATATTATTAATTATGCTGATAGTTTTCCTAATATTGAACCAGCCCTGCATCTTTGGTATAAATCCTACTTGGTCATAGTGTACTATCCTGGGGATGACTTTCTGTAATCTCATTGCTAATATCTTATTTAAAATTTTTGCATCAATATTCATTAGGGAAATTGGCCTATACTTTTCTTTCTCTGTTTTCACCCTACCTGGTTTAGCTATCAGCACCATATCTGTCTCATAGAAGGAATTTGGCAATATACCTTCTGTCCCTATTTTCTCAAATAATTTGTATAGTATTGGAATTAATTGTTCTTTGAATGTTTGGTAGAATTCACATGTAAATCCATCTGGCCCTGGAGATTTTTTCTTAGGGAGTTGGTTAATAGCTTGTTTTATTTATTTTTCTGATATGGGGCTATTTAAATAATTTATATACTCTTCTGTTAACCTGGGCGATCTATATTTATATAGATATTCCTCCATTTCATTTAGATTATCAAACTTACTGGCATAAAGTTGGGCAAAGTAACTCCTAATTATTGCTCTAATTTCCTCTTCATTGGAGGAAAGTTCTCCCTTATCATTCTTGCGACTAACAATTTGATTTTCCTCTTTCCTTTTTCTTATCAAATTAACTAAAGGCTTATCTATTTTGTTAGTTTTTTCATAGAACCAACTCTTAGTTTTATTTATTAATTCGATAGTTTTCTTATTTTCAATTTTATTAATTTCTCCTTTTACTTTTAGAATTTACAATTTGGTATTTAATTGAGGGTTTTTAATTTGTTCTTTTTCTAGTTTTTTTTAATAATAAGCCCAATTCGTTGATCTTTTCTTTCTCTATTTTATGCAAGTAAGCATCTAGAGATATAAAATTGCCCCTTATAACCGCTTTAGCTGTATCCCACAAATTTTGGTATCTTGTCTCCTTATTGTCATTCTCCTGGATGAAATTATTGATTGTGTCTATGATTTACTCTTTCAACCATTCATTCTTCAGGATTAGATTATTTAATTTCCAATTAACTTTTGGTTTATTTTCTCCTGGCCTTATATTGCATGTGATTTTTATTGCATCTTGATCTGAAAAGGATGCATTTACTATTTCTGCCTTTCTGCATTTTATTTTGAGGTTTTTATGCCCTAACACGTGGTCAATTTTTGTATAGGTTCCATGGACTGCTGAGAAAAAAATTAACTCCCCACTGTCTCCATTCAACTTTCTCCATAGATCTATCACACCTAACTTTTCTAACAATTGGTTTATCTCCTTAGTTTCTTTCTTGTTTATTTTGTAGTTTGATTTATCTAATTCTGAGAGAGCAAAGTTGAGATCCCCCACTAGTATCGTTTGGCTGTCTATTTCTTCTTGCATCTCTCTTAATTTCTCCCCTAGGAATTTGTGTGCTATTGAACTTGGTGCATATATATTTAGTATAGATATTGCTAAATTATATATGGTACCCTTTAATAAAATATAGTTTCCTTCCTTATCTCTTTTGATTAGATCTATCTTGGCTTTTACTTGATCTGAGATAAGGATTGCTACCCCTGCTTTTTTTTGTTCACCTGAAGCATAATATTTTCTGCTCCAGCCATTTACCTTCATCCTATACGTGTCACTATGTTTTAGATGTGTTTCTTGCAGACAACATATTGTGGGATTCTGGTTTTTAATCCAGTCGGCTATCCGCTTCTGCTTTATGGGAGAGCTCATCCCATTCACATTCACAGTTAGAATAACTAATTCTTTATTTCCTGCCATCTTATTTACCCAAGTTATGTTTTCCCCTTTCCTTTCCCCTTTCTCCCTTCCGCCCTCCTCAGTACTTTGCTTTTGAGGACCCTCCTCCCCCAAACAATACTCCACCCTTTAGATCCCCTCCTCCTGTTTTTACTCCTTTCCCCTGATTCTTCTATTTTCCCTTCTATTAGTTTGTCCCTTACTTTTCCTCCTTTCCCTCCCACTTGCCTCTAGCAACAGACAAGTTTCTATGTGAAATCACGTGTCTGATATACACTTTTAGAGCCCACCCTGATAAGAGTAAGATTTACACAGTGCTCATCTCCCTCCCCTCTTTCTCTCAATTATATTAGGTTTTCTTTGCCTCTTCAAGTGATTTTACCTTGTTTTTACCTCCTTTTTTTTTTAGATCTTATTTTACCACTTTTTCCCTCTTTTCCCCAGTATGACAACCTTTTCCCCTCTAGTTCTCTTTTTCATATTATCCAAGTAATATCTAGTTAATTATACCCCCAAACTTTAAGTATCCCCCTAGTAAAAATAAAGTTCTCAAGAGTCCTTTCCTTTTTACCTTTTTATGCATCTCTTGAGTTCTGTGTTTGGATGTTGAATTTTTTGTTCAGATCCGGTCTTTTCATTAGAAATAGGTGAAATTCACCTATATCATTGAATGACCATCTTCTTCCCTGGAGGATAATCCTCATTCTAGATGGATAGGTTATTCTTGGTTGTAATCCAAGTTCCTTTGACCTTGGGAATATCTGGTTCCAGGCCCTTCGATCCTTCAGTGTGAAGGCTGACAGATCCTGTGTGATTCTAATTATTGATCCTTGGTATTTGAATTGTTTCTTTCTAGCTGCTAGCAGAATTTGTTTCTTGGTGCTATAGTCCTGAAATTTAGCCACGATATTCCTTGGGGTCTTAATTTTGGGGTCTCTTTCAGGAGGTGATCGGTGAATTCTTTCAATGGTGATTTTGCCCTTTGATTCTACAATCTCAGGGCAGTTTTCTTTCAGGATTTCCTGGAAGATAGTGGTTAGATTCTTTTTTTCATCATGGCTTTCAGAAAGTCCAATAATCCTTAGATTGACTCTCCTAGATCTATTTTCCAAGTCAGTTGTTTTTCCTAGGAGATATTTCATATTTTCTTCTAATTTTTCATTTTTTTGTTTTTGTTTGACTGATTCTTGAAGTCTTATTGAGTCATTCACTTGCATTTGTTCAATTCTTATTTTTAAAGTGTTGTTTTCTTCAGTTACCTTTTTAAGCTCCTTTTGTAACTGGCCAATTTGTTCATTGCACTCTTTTTCCACTTCATTAATTTTATTTTTCAATAAATTGGTGTCTTTTTCATATCCCTTTTGCAGGGCATCATGTCCTTCTTGCAAGATATTGTATCCTTCTTGCACTGATTTCAGTTTATTTTCCCATTTATCCTCCAGCTCTCTTTTGAGGTTCTTTATTCAATCTTCCAGAAAGGCCTTTTGAAAAGGGGACCAGTGATGGTCCTTGCTGATTTTCTCTTGAGTTTTGTCTAAAGGAACCTCTGGATCTGGGGTGATCACTTCTTTCTCTTTATAAAAGCTGTCTATGGTTAGAGCTCTCTTTTGCTTCTTCATCATTTTTTTTTTAGACAGAGTGGATATCTCTTTAAGGTAGGGAAAAAAAAATAGCGGCTGAAAAGCTTTGCCCTGGGACACTCCAGCGAGTTGACTTAAGGTGCTGGGCCGATGGGGGCTAGGACTAAGTCCGAATTACTCCTTTTTTTTTGTTTAATAAAGCTTTTTATTTGCAAAACATATGAGTGACCTTTCAACATTGACCTTTGCAAAAAAAAAACTTTTTTTTTCCCAAGCTTTTCCTTTCCCTCCCCCCGCCCCCCCACCCCTAGATGACAGGTAATCTAATACATGCTAGATAGGATAAATTATATGACAAGTACAATACATGTATACATATCTATACAGTTATCTTACTGCACAAGAAACATCAGATCTAGAAAGAGAAGAAGAAAAAAAAACAACCTAAGAAGGAAAACAGAATGCATGGAAATATTCACAGAAAGCGTTAAAATGCTGTGTTGTGGTTCACTCTCAGTTCCCACAGGCCTCTCT
>JAJPUD010020988.1:0-23766 GCA_023553655.1 Myrmecobius fasciatus | reverse complement strand
TGTCCTTGTATCACTTTTTCTTACCACCATGTGAGTTCTTGCCCTGTGTGAGTTTTTCATAAAATAATCTTTTTGGCAAGTATACATTTGGCATTCATACAATGTGGCCAACCCAATGGAGTTGTGCTCTCTGCAGTAGAGTTGGAATGCTTGGCAGTTTAGTTTGAGAAAAGACCTCAGCGTTTGGTATCTTATCTTGCCAGATGATCTTCGGAATCTTCCCAAGACAATTCAAATGGAAGCAATTCAGTTTCCTGGCATGGCAGGATAAGATACATAGCCTTAATCACTGAATGCAATCTAAAACTTGGGAAAGACCTCAGCTTAAAGAGGTATCCTACTACATTCAGAGCCATCTGCAGTCATCCTGATCTGTCTCTTGCTGCTGTACCCAGATGGTGCCGGAGGAGAGAATGAGGCTGGTGACTTTGAACAGTCCTGCCTCACTTAAATTCAATTCACTTGCATGTCAAGGTATTCATTCCCTGATATTATTAGTCCTCTTTGAGAATGAAGGGCAAAGAACAACAACAAGGGCCTAAAATAAAATGATGGTAGATTCAGAGATGAAAGGGATCAACCAGCCCTCTTTTTTTTCAGAGAAGGAAATTGAAATCTAGAGATGGTAGGTGGTCAAAATTGAACCCAGGTTTTCTGATTCTCAAACCCAACATCTCTCTGCATAATCATTCATGATGAAGTTGGTCTGTAGGCCCAAGGCTTGGTCTGTATAATGGAAAAAATCAGACTCCAGCCAACCATGAGGGATGTTGATTTTTTTTCCACAACTGAGTGAATGAGTTTTTTATTTCCATGGGCTTTTATTAGGGGCCTGCTTAAGTGCTCTCTTAATGGTCCAGAGTTTTTACAACACTATAGGAGCCTCACAATATAAATGGCATTAGCATCAGAAAATAGACGAATATTGAAAATTACACAGCAGGCCAATGAAAATGTCAGCTGAGACTTTCAGAAAAAATAATGTGGGAGTGATGTACTTTTGGTTTATTTGTTTTTCTTATTTGCCTGGCATAGTAAATTGACTGGTTCCCAATATTCAGATACTGTTAAATTTTTTCAAGGTTCTAGAGTAGATTCTGGACAATTAGGGTGATGTGGTACATAAAACACCAGGTGTGGAATCAGGAAGAGTCATCCCTATTTGCCTCAGTTTCCTGATCTAAAAATGAGTTGGAGAAAAATGACAGGCCACTTTAGTATCTTTGCCAATAAAACCCCAAATGAGGTAGTAAAGAGTCAGACACAACTGAACTAAACAGTCAGTCTGATATTTTGGAGCTTGTCACTTTTATACAGAACCAACCCTTAATAATAATCATTCTAGTAATAGGATATGATGAATATTACCTTTCACCAAGGGCAGCTAGGTAGAACAGTAGATAAAGCAATGGGATTATAATCAGGAAGACTAATCTCTGTGAGTTCAATTGCAGCCTCAGACACTAACTGTGTGACCCTGGGCAAGGCACTTAACCCTTTCTACCTCAGTTTCCTCATCTGTAAGTGAGCTGGAGAAGGAAATGGCAAACAACTCCAGAATATTTGCTGAGAAAGTCCCAAAATGGAGTTATGGCGAGTTGGACATGACTGAAAAACAACAACAAAAACCCTTTTTCAAACAAATATGGAGAGTGTCTTTTCTTGTTATAAACTATAAAATTTTTATGCAGCTATGAGGCAAATGAACATTCTGACAATGCTAAAGGGGATACAAGGTGAGTGATTAAAGACAGAACATTAGTGGGAGAGACAATCTTGGATCAATGTGAGCCAGAGTCCGAAAGGGTTAAAGATAAGAGGTGGCTAAAAAACTGTGAGAAAAGTATCAGAGCAGCAACTACAAAGATTAAAGATATAAATTCCTTGTAAGTATGGATTTTTTTCTTTTGTTCTTTTTGTATCTCTAGTACCTGGTAAAGTACCAGGAAAATAGTAGGCACTTAATAAATGTTCCTTGATTTGTTGATTAATCAAAATCAGAACTGGGAGAATAGTTTATAGAATTTGACCTGAGTTATTTTAGAAGACAGACAAATTCAAGAGATTTGGGAACAACCATCTTGGGATGTTACAGGATTATAGAAAAGCTAGAGATGTCTCTAAAGAATCAGTTAGAACAAATTGGGTTTTCCTTCAGTTCTGGGAGTTGAGACTCTAGCCAGCCTGCTTAGCTGGGCGTGAAAGAAGTGGAAAAGTGTGTGTCTAAAGAGCAGCCAGACTTTTCTTGTGACTTGGGCAAAGCCAGATTCTTAGTGTATCTAGTACTTGCCCCAATATTCATCATTTTGTAGTAGATCTTTGTCAGTGCCAAGAATGTAAGCAATCCTTTTGGATGTAAGGCAAGGGGCCAGAACTGAAAAAGGAACAAGGCCGGGAGTAAAGGATTGGAAATTAGAGAAAGAAATGGGCTAGACATCAGAACGTATTTGGAAGTTGATCATACATTTAGAGCTATAAGGCATCTCAGAGCTCATTTAGTCCAATTTCTTTATATGAATAAAGAAAACTCGATCAGAAGAACAAGTGGAGAGAAAGCTTTATTTTAGAGTTGAAGAAAATGAGCCTCAGGTCTCCTTTAGTGTTTTATCCAAGGTCACAAGTAAAAATCCACAAGTAGGATATGTATGTTTATTCAAAGAATTTTACTTTTTTTTTTACAAGACCTGAGAATCTAAAACTAAGTAAGCAATTCAGAAAAGAGGGAACTAAGTTGATCATTGAACCAGCAGATGTGTCTAAAATCCAGGGATTCTGGCAAAGTTCAGAGCAAATAATAGCACAGGAACTCAGGGAGACAGGCTGGGTTTTGGATAGGGTAGGTATCCTACTGGGTAATAGGGACTCAGTATGTGACTAGCCTTGTAAAAAGTGGGCAGATATATATTGAGTTAGATTAAGCAGGATTTAAATAGGTTGAAAATATGGGAATGTGTCATAATGGCAGGAGATCTGGAAAAGGTTGGGTTCAAATGCTAGTCTGTTTATGTATTAGCAAATATGACTCCTATGTCAGATCTAAGTTTGAACTAGAAATGGATGATTGTTGTCAAAAGATCAAACAAAACAAGATTGAAGGCATTTAAGTGTTCCTCTGTATTCTCCAGATTCTTCTCCCTCAGCCCATTCCTTTATTCTCCTTCACCCCAAACTCTTCTTGATTTCACTCTAAATGTGAAGATAAGCCCATGTAGTTAAATATTTCACCACATACACAGCAATGGAATGGAGTTTCCACTTCTGATATACTTTAATTTCTGATCCTGGACAAGTAAAAATAAATAAAAAGCATTTCCTAAGTTCTTATTATGTTCTAGGAACTATTGTAGGTGGAGGGGAAAATATACCAAAGTGATACAGTTTTAGCTTTAGGGAGACATATATTCTATTAACCTACATTTTAATATCAAATGCTGGATCTGAATTCTTGGTCACTAGAGATTCCAAATACTGAATTATCTCCACACATAGAGTACAGGCTATCCCTATCATATGGTATTGTATTGTACGGCATATATTGTTTTTCAGTTGTCTTAAACATTTACATCTTATCTCTCCAATTGCAATATTAACTCCTAATATGGAGTTGTCACTTTTGACTTATTGAATAAGTATTCAAAAAGGGCAATATGCAAATGAATTTTTATCATTGCTTTCATGTTAATATGATTCTTTAAATATTAAAAATAATCTAGTAGAAAAAATATGGAGGAGTTATAGTCTTTATAAATGGAGATGGCATTCCTACCTTCCCTATTATTATGGCAGTAAATCCATTCTCCCAGGTCCTCAGGCTCACAAATTAGAAGTATGCTAGACTCCTCTCTGCCATCATTAAGCTGTTTCCAATGTCTGTTGATTTCACATCTCTCGAATATGTCCCCTTCTCTCCTCTGACACTGCAATCACTCTGATACAGTCTCTCATTATCTCACAGCTGGACTCTTGCAATAGACTGCAGGTTGGTCTGCCTGCCTCAGGTCTGTCCTCATTCTAATCCTCCATTCAACCACCAAAATGATTCACCTAAAGCACAATAATTCAATGATGTCACCCCTTTGTCATCCCCACCCTCCACTCAATAAACTTCATTGGCTTCCTATTGCCTCCAAGAGAAAATATAAAATGCTTTGTTTGGCATTCAAACATGTTATTGTTTGTTCATTTTTGTTCTTGTACTTTACTACAAGGGTGTGTGTGGGTGGTCAGGGAGGACTAACACATCTGGGCTGCTAAGAACTTTTCAAGCCTATTCGTTCACCTTTGGGATCTGTCATCCAACTCTCACCTGTGGCTCCAAGAAGTTGTTCCCATATGTAATAGTCATACCTCAATAAACCATTTTGGCAGATGTTGAGTTAGGGAGATGTCTACTCTAAGCATATGACGATTTCTTTGGTGGAATGGATGAATGAGAACAATTTGTTCCAATAGACATGAAGGCTTGCTCACATATCAAAGCTAGCAAGGTCATCCATTGCACCTGGGCCATCACAACTCATTCTGACTTTAAAAAAATTTTTTTAATTAATTAATTAATTTTAAAATTTTATTTGCAAAACATATGTATGGGTAATTTTTCAACATTAACCCTTACATAGCTTTCTGTTACAAATTTTCCCCCCTACTCCCCATCCCTCCCCTAGATTGCAGGATATCCCCTACATGTTAATTATGTTAAAATACTTGACAAATCGAATATATGTATACATATTTCCACACATCATTGTTGTGTAAGAAAAATCATATCTACAAGAAAAAAAATCAGAGAAAGGAAACACAATGTAAGCAAACATTCATGGAGAGCCTGAAAATGTTATGTTGTGGTCCACATTTCCCATCTCTCTCTCTGGGTATATATGGCTTTCTTCAGTGAACAATTGGAAGTGGTTTGAAAAATTTCATTGTTGAAGAGAGCCATGTGCATCAGAATTGATCATCCTATAGTATTGTTATAACGTATATAATGATCTCCTGGTTCTGCTCATTTCACTCAGCATCAGTTCACGTAAGTCTCTCCAGGCCTCTCTGAAATTGTCCTGCTGGTCGTTTCTTACAGAACAATAATATTCCATAACATTCATATACCATAATTTATTCATCCATTCTCCAATTGAAGGGCATCTATTCAGTTTCCAGTTTCTAGCCACTACAAAAAGGGCTGCCACAAACATTCTTGCACATGTGGGGCCCTTTCCTTCCTTTATGATTTCTTTGGGATATAAGCCCAATAGAAATGCTGCTGGGTCAAAGGGTATGCACAGTTTGTTAACCTTTTGAGCATAGCTCCAAATTGCTCTTCAGAATGGCTGGATCCGTTCACAGCTCCACCAACAATGCATCAGTGTCCCAGCCTTCCCACATCCCCTCCAACATTCATCATTAACTTTTCCTGTCATTTTAGCCAATCTGACAGGTGTGTAGTGGTACCTCAGGGTTGTCTTGATTTGCATTTCTCTGATCAATAGTGATTTGGAGCACCTTTTCATATGACTACAAATAGTTTTAATTTCATCCTCTGAAAATTGTCTGTTCATATCCTTTGACCATTTATCGATTGGAGAATGGCTTGTCATTCTGACTTTTGTCCTGCCACTGGACATCAATGATTCTAGAAGAAAGAGGGAGGCTGGCAACTTAGTGTAATTCTGCCTCACTTAAATATATTTCATGAGTAAATCAAGACATCACCCCATGATGTCATTGGTCCTTTTCTGGGAGATAACAAGAATAATACCTTACTCCTTGATATGTACTCTTTGAACCTGGCCTCCTGATTGTTCTACAAACAAGATGCTCCATCTCTTGGTTCTGAGCTTTTTCTTGGATTATCCTCTATGGATGGAGCATTATCACACCTCTGCTCTGATTACTTATCTCCCTGGCTCCCTTTAAGTCCTAACTAAAATATCACCTTCTATAGAAAGCTTTCTCCAGCCCATCTAATTCCAGTGCCTTCCCTCTCTTGTATCCTCAGTACTTAGCCCAGTGCATAGCATATAGATACTTAATAAATTGATTTTTATTGATTTATTGATAAATTGACATCATAGATTCAATCTAATGACTTAAAAAATTAAGATACTCGAGAATTAAAGTTCTACTTTTTCCTGATGATTCCATTATTTAAATATAAAAAGATCCTTATCATTTTCTGCCAATTGACTATTTTCAATTGTGGGAGAGCTGTTAAAAATGTTTCATTAATTGCTTCTATAAATTGTTATAATATCATAGATTTAGTTTGAAAGGATTTTAGGGATCAACTGGTTAAAATCACTCAGTTTACAGATGGGAAAACAGAGGTTCTAGAGATTAGATTATTTGAATGAGATCACACAAGAGGAAATAACAGAGCTGGAATATGAAGCCAGGTTTTCAGTCTACAAATCCAGAGGTCTTGTCCTTATATCATATTTTTTTCCTCAAAAAATTACTGATACTATCTTATTCTATCTTGGCTAAATTCTTCATTAATTTTGTAAGTCTTCTGACCTCTAGGTTTATTTCTGACAGTATCTCTTTGTTATCATGAGTTCCTTAGTTTGAAATTTAAAATCCTCAGGAAATTTCTTATTCCAATAATACACATGTGTGTATCCCTGGGGGTTTTGGCTTCTTCCCATTTGTATGATAAAATATTTCAGGAGCATATTATTTTGAAGTCTTCGCTAACAAATATTGGTTAGGATCTATTATCTTTTACCAACATGTTCGAAGTTAGATATAACAAATTAAATTTATTCCTATATTAACCTACATGATTCTTGGGTAGATTTTTTTCATAGCTTTACTTTTTATTTTAAACCTTTAATCTTTCATCCTCCTTTGCTTCCCTTCCTTCAATCAGTTGTTTCTAATCTCTTGGCTGCTAACATTATTTCAGTGTGACTTGAGATGTAGTTTTTCTTTCCAGCAGTTTTTCCTTCTCTCTGTGATATTTCCTGTTGTTGCTTTGTGATTGCATACTCCCTTATATCTTGAAATGAACCATTATCTTTGTGCTGGACAATTCTCTCAGCAGGATGTTTCCTATATAATAGGAAAATACACTATCTTACACTTATTTTCAAAGCAAAGAATTTTTAATATCTTTATGTGATTCCCACCTCCCAGGAGTGAGGAGATAAATGGGGTCTGTTTTGCCCTTGTAAATAAGAGAGGAAAAAAATCCTTTTTGGGAAATGGGGACATGGTCTAATCCATAATTGGAGACAATGAACTAAAGTCCATGTCAAGCCAAGCCGATTTCACTTGAATACTTTATCCATGGGGAGAGGTAGAGGTAGGAGGTGGGAAGCAAATACAAGGCAAAACTAAAGCCAGGGAAATTAGGATGGGGTTGGGAAGAACATCCTACTAAGGAGAGTAGGGAGCATCCTTAAAATCTATCCTATGGAATTTCCTTGTCTAAGACAACATTTTATAAGGGCAGCAGTTCATTGTTTCTTTTTAGATATGTTACCCCTATTTATATGCATTCCAGGTCTATTATTGGGACATCATCCAAAACTCTGTTGCATTTCTCATTCTAAATTAAGACATTTAGGGAGTGGTGTACTATTGTAGAAGATTAATTTTGGAATAGGAATTCCCAATTTCATGTCTTGCCTCTGACAAGATTTGGAGCCAGAGCTTCCCCTTGTCATACAAGGAAGCTGGTCTTGGATAAGTCTTTTGTCTGATGTAATTTTATATACAAATTCTACGTCTTTTGTATTGCTATTTCCTCTACAAACTCAGATCACAGTCCTCCTCTAAATTAGGAGAATGGTCTTTCTGAGATGCTCTTAGCAATAGTATCATTACCCTCTGGTTGGCTTTTTTGAATATAATTGGGATATTTTTCATAAAAGTCACAGACTGACAGTTGTAACTGAAATCCATATTGTTAGTAGGGATGTGTTCTGACTGATGGATCTTTTTTTTTTCTTCACAAGGTTCTACAGGCTTTCCTTAAAACTTGTAATGGCATTTATATTTTGCACTCTTTATGGAAAGCAAACACATTTTGGGGATGCTGAATAGGCAGCCTCCTTACCATTGGACATGTACTCTCGGAATCACTAATGGTAATTGTGGGGCACAATACCAGTCTCTTCTCCCAGTGTCATGACTTTAGTCTTTTAGCTAACGGGGTCACATGGATGACTCTTTTCTTATTGCTTAGGAACTCCCAAACTTGAGGTTACTCTTAAGAAAGGAATCTTACAAAGTTGCTTGCTGCTTTAGAAATTTCCTTTCTTTGAATTGAGATCTAGGTTCCGTGATAACACAGTGCTTCTTCCTTTTGTACACAGGAGTTTAGGTTTCAAGTACACTATTGATGTATACCCTCTCTATTCTCTTATCTTCTGTAATAACTTTTATCAGGGTCTCTTCTGTTGCAATCTCTTTTACTAAGAGAGTCAATTATGAGAAACTCTCAAATCAAGTTAAAAAGGACAGGTGGGGAAACACATTAGAATTTCTCAAAAGTAAGTCATGATTATACAAAGATATCATTAGGTTATGTCTTTTTCTCATGATATTGTATCCATTTAGTATAAAAACATTTTGTTTGATTTGGTCACTTCAGCAGCATATTATTTTGAAATCTTCTCTAACAAATATTGGTTAGAATCTATTATCTTTTACCAAGAGGTCTGAAATTAGATATAACAAATTAAATGTATTCTTATATTAATCTATATGATTCTTGGATAGATTTTTTTCATAGCTGTATTTTATTTACTTTTTATTTTACAATTTGATTTTTATAATATTGTATGTATATGTATTGTATGCATACTTTAACTTAATCATACATCTATCTTTCTATATATCCATCATTCTCTATTTGTTCATCTATTTATCCATTAATTTATTCATCTCTTTTATTTATCTGCCCATTTATTCATTAATCTCTTTTATCTATCCATTTAATTATTCATCTATATCTGGATATCTAGCTCTGTCTTTGTCTCTATCTAGGGATTGGACAAACCAAACAATGAGTATATTGAAATAATTTTTCACTTTTCACTTGGTGGTGCTAGCATTCTGTAATCCACTTAAAGAAGGCAAAAGCATAGGAAAGAGATTGTTAGAACTGGGCTATTACATCCTGCTTTTGAAATTATCCTGCTTGTGAAATTTCCTGAAGAAGGATAATAAAACTAATAGTGCTATCAAATGGTGGTAGACATATAAGTATCTTATTTTCAGAGAAAAATGGGTACACCTTATAAAGGATGCTTAGTGGTAAAATCATCATTCAGAGAATGTGCTTAGAAACTGATAGCATAATAATTTATTCGTCCACTTCCTTAAACTTCAATGCTGGGAGCTTCATAAAATCCTTGACAGTGCCATGGTTTGTATCTTCCCATACAGAAAACAGCAAGTATCTTATGCCAATGTGTATAGCAGAGAGAGGAAGTGAATTTGTATTTGATCCATCTGTTCTCCACGCAGCCGTCTACATTTACTATCACCAGGAGCCTTGAGTGAGAAGGGTGAGATGGGACTCAAGCTGAGATCAGGAAAATTAAACAGGAAGCCAATAGACACAATATGAGCAACATTTTACAAACTGTTTTTCATTTAATTTCTGAAGCTTTGATGATTTATAGTCATCTCAGTCCATTTTTTTTAATAGCACCAGTAAGAAAAAAAAAAGCTGAACTTAGAGCATGCAATATTTAACTGAAGAATATTTTCTATAAGAAAACACTTTAAGGAAAAAGCCTACTTTGCATTAGTTAGATATTCTCCTTTTTCTTATTAATCAAATAAACACAGCTGCTAGAGTGAAGTTGATCACTACCTCTCAAAGCCAGTCTCATAGAACTATGAACAGCATTGTGCTTCAGTGTCTGCTACACTTCCTCTGTGCATTTGACCAGAATTCCTAATGAAGAAGGTGGAGCATTCAGGAACAATGTCCTTCTGCTTGGGGACAGAGTTATTGGCAGCCGTGTGAACTTCATTGAGATATGGTTGGCCCAGGTGGAGTGGACTGCTTCTAACTGAACGTGACACATAAGAAGCAAAAGAATGTTGTATAGAGAAGAAAAATACTAGACTAATGGTAGAACAATTTATTCCTGGATCATCCTATTTCTTAGTTGTGTGGTTTCTTTACCACTCTGTTTTTGCTTCTGCAAAATAATGGATTAGACTAAATCCCTATTAATACTTCTAGTCCTAGAGATCTGATTCTGATGGACAGATATAGAGGTTCTCATGGTGACTGAGGGTCAGAGCTCAGACTTGAAACTAAATCTTCCTGACTCCAAAATTCTGTAAGAAATCAACTTATATTTGGGAAAATATTTTTAATCCTTAAAGGATGTCATCATATTGTCTTTGCATATCTTAAAGCACTATACAAATACTATTGTTATTGTTATTAATACGTATGTTAATAGGAATATTTACAAAGCACCTAAAGGGGAATGTGAATAGATTTCAGAAGATATTTGAAATTGGATGGGGAAAAATGACACCTTTACTTTCACTAATCTTTAATTTAAATTTAGAATGTTCTCCAATTATTTGAAAACCTCATTTTGAAAAAATGTCCACAGGGTCTGTGACACAAAAAAGTTTATGAACCTCCACAATAAGGTTTATAGATTCTTCTCTTACACTAACCCCATGAAGCAGGTAGAGTATTTCTATTCCCATTTTATATGAAAGAGAACTAAGGTTCAAAGTAGTTAAATAGGTGACTTTTATATGTTTACCCAGCTCACAAATGTCAGGTCATTTGTAAAACACTTACTATGCGCAAGGCACTATGTTAAGCATTTTCAAATTATTGTGGTTTTTTTGTTTTTTGTTTTTGTGAGGCAATTCGGGTTAAGTGACTTGCCCATGATCCCACAGTTGCTAAGTGCTAAGTGTCTGAGGTCATATTGAATTCAGGTCTTTCAAACTTCCGATACTCTATCCACTGTACCACCTAACTGCCCCTCAAATTATATTCTTATTTAATCCTTACAATGACTTTGGGAGATAGGTGCTAGATTATTCCCATTTTACAGATGAGCAAACTGAGGTAGAAGAGATTAAATTAGTGTTTTAGGTTGAATTTGAACTCCCGTTTCTCTGCTTCAAACCCAGGATTCTCTCATTATTCTACCTAGGTGCCCCAGGATACAGGGCTTGAATCTATATCCTCTGACTCACAGAATTTTATGACTTCCCCTGTATCTGAGGTTTTGGCTTTTTTTTTTTTTTTTTTTGGTGGAACACTGCAGAAACTACCCATACAATGAGAAAAGGCAAAACAAATATACACAAAATATCTATTTTAATTGACATGGCCTGAATATTTTTACTTGTAAATTTATTTGAATTACTAAAAGAGAAAATCCATTTTTTTTTGTTTGTTTCTCCTAGAATATTCTGGACCATCTTGTGAAGAGAAAGTAGATCCGTGTGCCTCGTTGCCCTGCCAGAATAATGGGACGTGCTATGCTGACCGGGCTCACTTTACTTGCAGCTGTAGTGCGGGATTTACCGGGCCCACTTGTACGCAGCTGATCGACTTCTGTGCCCTGAATCCTTGTGCCCATGGAACCTGCCGCAGCGTTGGGACGAGCTACAAGTGTCTCTGCGATCCCGGTTTGTATTAGCTTCTTACACATCTTGGAAATTTCAGTAATCTCTAAATTATTTCTCTTAAAAATTCCCTTCCATTGGTATCTAATAACTATTGAATTCTGACATCCTTTTTATATCAGATGTAATATCTGATGTAATAATTCATGATGAATGAATACTTTCTACATACACAGCATATATATGAAATGTATACATATGTATACATATTTATAAATGTATATATATAAACATATATATATAGGTGTGTATAATATGTATGTATATATGTGTATATATATGCATTTTCTTAACATATTACACATAACAAGCTACGGTTAAGAGTCAGGAAAACATAACTTTAGGGTCTAGCTCTTAGGTAAGTAATTAAAATTCTTTGAGCCTCAGGCTTCACATCTGCAAAATAGGCAAGGTAACTACACTAGTTATCTTCTGGGAGCCATGCTTTCTTTATGAAGCCCTTAGAGAGAAGGGTCAGATAATGGAACACTAGCCAATCCTCATTTCCTTCATTTCCTTCCTAAGCGGTCTAAAAATCTTCATTTAACATTTAGTTAGAGGGGTTTAAGGAGATAGTGACAAAAAGGAATGGTTTGGAATGAGAAGACCTGGGCTCACTGCCATTTATTATCTAAGGGACCTTTGGCTAGATACAACCTCTCTGGGGGGCTTCAGTTTTCACATCTGTAAAATGAGGGGAGGGCAGCTAGGTGTTGCAATTGATCGAGTACCGGGCATGTAAGATAACCATGAGGAAAGCTCTTTGCAAAACTTTAAATGCTAGATAAATGTGCTTTATTATTTTTATTATCATTATTAGCCCTGACTTGTGATTATTATTATTATTTTTTTTGGTGTGCAGAACTCCTAATAAAAAAATTCCCTCTACCAATGTAGATGTGCTCTGCTCTGAAACTAAAACAGATTGAGTTTAAGTGACTTGCCCAGGGTCATACAGCTACTATGTGTCAGAAGTTAGACTTGAACCCAGGCTTTCTGGACTCAAAGACCAACTGTCTGTCCACTATACCTCTAAGAATAATTAAATTAGATTGGAGAGCTTTGGGAAATACAGGAAAGCATTTGAAGGATGCTTAATGGTTTTTCTGATTTTTTTTGTTGTTCCTAGGTATACAGAACTGAATAGTACCTTCAGAAAACTTCTTTCTCCCCTTCTTTAAAACATTTCAGAAAACTGTTTTTTTCCTCTATTCTTTAAAACATGAAGGAGCAAGGTAGAGTGGAAGTTCCACCTGCTCAGCAGATCAGTCTAGCTGTCTTGTAGTCATGGGCTTTTGATAAACTTGTGATTCTAAGCCCATTGTGCCATACTTAGCCCTGTTTCCTCTTGTCTGGTCCTCAGTGGAAGTAGGAAACAACTACTCCATTCCCTTCAGACACTTATATCCCCTCATGTCTTCTTCTATGTGCTTGTTGGGATGAACCTTCTGAAAAAGGGAGAACTCTAATCAAGTGATACCTTATTCTTCTGAAAACTTTCAACACAGATCATTGTGTGTGTGTGTGTGTGTGTGTGTGTACGTTGAGACTGAAAAAGATGATGCAGATTTTAGTTGTTAAGAATCAGTTGTGATCAGATATGGAAGCACTCCATATATATACAATGCCTAAAAAGTAGCCCTAAAACATATCTATCTCCCAATGCCATTCCTTGATAATAAAGGGAAGGCCCTATAAGGAATAGAATATCCAATTTGAATCCTGAGAACCTTGAATTGGATCCTTGAACTTTAGCTGGACTGTTTACTATGTTTGCAAATTTGGACTTGTTCCCCCATCTGGGACTCATCTCACTCATATTCAATATGTGGAGGTTTTACTACATGACTTCTAAGGTCCCTTTCAGATACATCTTAGAGTCCTATGAATAGGATCAGGAAAATAGCAGTAGAATAGTATTCTGCAGCCAGAATGAGAATTTCATTATGAAGTACCTCCAGGACAGGTGAGTTATAAAGAGAAATGATATTATTAGTAACAATTTCTGAGCCAGAACCTCTTAACATTTGACCATGGAACAAGATTTCTTATATAACAAGCTAATCTTAAATTGCATGTGTAGAGAATTTGTTTGGAAATCAGACAGAGATTGAGTTTAAATCCTGCTTGGATTTGAGCTCGGTCACTCTTGGGGCATGTCACAATTTCATTAAGCCTTAGTTTCCCCACATGAAAAGTAGTGATGGGGCAGCTAGATGGTGCAGTGAGAGCCCCAGCCCTGAAGTCAAGAGGACCTGAGTTCAAATCTGGCCTCAGACACTTAACACTTTCTAGCTGTGTGACTCTGGGCAAGTCACTTAACCCCAAGTTGCGTCAGCAAAAAAAAAAAAAAAAAAAAAAAAAGAGAAGAAAAGAAAAGAAAAATAGCGATAATAATATCTGTAGTACCCACCTCATTAGGTTCTTGGGGAAATCACTTTATTTATTATTAGTAGTAATAATTGTATGAATAATTTTATTTATATTTTTAATAGTGTTTTGAGGTTTGCAAAGTACTTTACAGATATTTTATTTTATCCGCACAACAGCACTGGATGGTTGGTGTTATTTTTATTCCCATTTTACAGATGAGAAAACTGAAGCAGAAAGCATTTAAGTGATTTGCCCAGGGTCACATAGTTCATGAATGTCTGAAATTGGATTTGAACTCGGTCGGCTCTTCTTAACTCTAGGCTTAAGATGATATCACCTAGTTGCTTTTTATGAGGAAGCTCATCTAGATCATTTCAGAGATCTCTTCCATTTCTAAATCTGTAAAATCATGAAATGAGATAAAGTTTGTAAAACACTTCAGCCACTTTAAAGACCTATATTTATCATAATTAGGCAAGATCAGGCAAGAAGAGTCTCCTGGCAAAGACTTCCAAAGACCATGTTACCAAAAGGCTCTTGTAAATACTTTAAAAAGGCTCTTTAGGTTGGTGCTGTCCCAGAAATTTTCCTGGATCAGGCATTGTGTGAGAAAAAGACACCTTAACTAACATCTGGTCTGAATTTCCAATTTAGGAGATGTCTATATGACAAATCTTGCAATGCACAGATTCTGGTCTTAATCTCTTGAAGCATGTAATTGCTGTACCACTCTTTTGCATAATAGAAGAATCCTGTGAGAATAGGTTAAATTGGGTATCAAGCTGGAGAGTAACATACACAGTCATCTTTATGGATCACTAACACATCCAATTCCATAATGGGGCAGCAGCCTGGAATCATATCAGGTTGATAATTATTCTATATCTGACACACATAAAAAATGCCTTTTTGATTACAGAAAGTCAGATCTGCCAAGCGCTCCCTTTTTTCAAACCTCATTTTCAGGTTATTGAACGAGAGATTTTGATGGGATTTTAATATTAAGTAATAAAATGTCAGTGCTGTATAATCACCCTAAGATTCTTTCTCTCAAACTGCCTTGTTAATGGATGGGCAATGCATATTCTAAAAAATTTACAGGTTGGCAGCACATGGCCTTAAAAAAAATTACAGATTGTTGTCTCCTGACACCGAAACTGAGCATTGAAATGTGCAAAATTCATGTGCACAAATTTCAAATCCAAACTGTTGAATTGCCTATATGGCACGAATTTAAAATGAAACAGCAGACATTTGGAAAATAATTCCCATTGCTACTGGGCATATAAAATTGTGGAGATATGAAAGGTGTGGTTTAGTTATATTTGAAGACAAGCATTTAAATGCCTCCTTTATGTAAGGCACTTTAAAATTATTATCCCATTTGTTTTTTACAACAGCTCTGAGAGGCAGGTTCTGTTTTTATTCCCATTTGCAATTGAGGAAACTGAGGTAAACAGAGGTTAAATGACTTGCCCAGGATCACATAGCTATTAAATACCTGAGGCTGCATTTGAACTTAGAACTTGATGATTTCTTTTCTGGCATTGTATCTACGACACTACCAGATTGATATACAGAGAAATGCCCGAGTTAGTAAAGAACCACTGAGAATCAATTTTCTTTGCCCCCCTTCTTTTTTTTTTTTTCATTTCTCCATGTTTCCCAACTATCTTGATTTCCTTGATTCTATAAGCTGGATTTTTCTCTTACATTTTATAATTAAATTAGAATGATGTCCTTCAAAGGAGAAGGAAGCTGTAACTAAAGAATGTTTTTGGAGGGTATGTTTTTTCTGTGATTTCATTACTAAATGGAACTGCCCATGAGGACACTCCTTTTACCACCTAAGGCTGAAGGGTGACTTTTTCTCTGCATTTTGGTGCCTTAAAGAATTTCCTGGAATATTGGAAGGTTAAATCTTTTGCCTCGGGTCACATGGCCAATATGCATCAGAGGAGGAGGCTTTTGCACTTTGGTCTTCCCAGTTCTGAGGTCAGCTCTTTATCTACTATGAAATGCTGTCTGTGGGTTTTCTTGATATTTCTGCAAAATGACAATTTGGATAGGGTGGTGCAGAAGCAAAGGGATTACCCAGATGTCAGGTATAAGATTGAACCCCACTAGCAAATGGAAGCATTTCTTATATGCTTCCCAGCAGAATGCAAACTCTTTGAGGATGAGGGTGATTATATTTTTGTCTTTGAATCCCCAGCGCCTAACACATTGTATAGGATGTAGGGAGCATTTACTATATCCTTATTGAATTAGATTCTCCTTTGTTTGAGGAAGGGGACCTTTTGAAGCTCTTTATTGCTATCATTTTTGTGGTAGTTCTATCATTTCAGTGGAGTCCACCTCTTTGTAACCCCATTTCAGATTTTCTTGGCAAAAATCCTGAAATAGTTTGCCATTTCCTTCTCTACTCATTTTTTTTTTCAGATGAGGAAACTGAGACAAACAGGGTTGTGTGACTTGCCCAAAGTCAGAGTGGACTTGAAGTCATTGATTACCATCACCTAGTCTATTTCTAATAATGTGATCAGGCCATCTGTATCTAGTCATCATTAGAAACAGGGAACACATTAGGCTTCTTCATTGGGAATAATGGATTTTTTTCTTCTGAAAGGGTTTCATGTGTGCACAGCTTCAGGAATTTGTACCAGGTTAATTTCTCCTTTTATATGTAGGACACATGGCTGCATAAAAGAACCAGCCAGGTCATGTCTTGGTTTCCATTGCCATTACCCTCTTCATGGGAGTTCAGAATTAATGGCTCAGCTCTCCTGCTTTTTGATGAGATCCTGCTGGCTAAATTCCAATGCCTATTTAGCACAGCTATATGGAAATAGGACTCTTGCAATATTAAGAAACCTTGGCTGGGGGATGTTTTTATGATTACTTTTTTCCTCCTAGCTAAGACTAGAAAACTTGATCCATTCTCCCAAGCAGGATGTTGATACCTGCATTTGTCATGCTCTAGGTAGAGATGGGTGACATCTTTTGCCTTTCCCTTCAGCTTCTCCTCAAAGATGCAGTAGCAGGTATTAAACATATCTCTCATACTCCTCAGCTTCTAATAAGGTCATTCAAGCCAAGTTGATAGTAGCTTAAGTTTCAGATTCTTTCCTTTACTTTCAAAGTCTTGAATAGGTCATTAGTGACCTGGCTGAAAGACTACCTCACTCCTTAGTGTCTGTACATCCCCTGGCAAAATATACATGAGTCATTGTATTTTTTTCAAGTCTGCTTTTCTTGTTTTTTTTTTTCTTTCTCTCACTTTATTTCCTTCAGACATTTTATGTGCCAGTCAAACTCAATTACTGGTAGCTCTTAAACCCTTCATTGTATCCTCTGCCTCTGTTTCCTTGACTGCTGCTTCTTCCCCTCACTCCTTTCCCTATCTCATCCTGTCACCATCCAAGGAAGGAAATATACCCTGCTCCTTAGTTCTATCTCAGCATCCCTGGCTTCCTTCCAGCTCAGCTTCAGTGGTACCTTTGGAAGGCAGACTTGCCTCATTCTCCTAATTGCTACCTATCCGATCTCTCTTTCCTTATATACTCATGGATATCCTTATGCCTCAATAGTGCAAGTAATTCTCCTTGAGGACAAGGACATTCAGTCTTATGATCCCTAATCCCTAGATAATGCCTTGTACAGAATAAGCATTAGTAAATATGTGTTAGATGAAGTAGAATTGGATTGGATGGAATACTTCAGAGATCCATCTATGTGGATATTCCTTATGTCAATGCAGGTCACAAGAACTCCCTACCTCAGTAGAATGTAGAATTTCAGTAGCTAAGAATACTCAGTAAATAATGGCTAGACTTCTGGTCTTATTTCTCTAGGAACTCAGGTCCTTAAGCCTTATTGGCAGACATATAGAACAGTAACAGACTACTTGAATCTCTTCCAGATTGATAGGACCTTCCAGAGTTTCTGGTTCAATGGCATAATCTTTGAAGATCATCACTCATATAGTAGATGAGACTGCAAAGGGAGGGAAAGAGAGAGAAAGAGAAAGAGGGAAGGAGAGGGAGAAAGAAGGGAAGGAGAAAACGGAGAGAAAAGTAGGAGAGAGAGAAGAGGAGAGAAAAAAAGAAAAAAAAGAGAAGGGGATAGAAGAGGAGGAGGAGAGAAGAGAGATAAACAGAGATAGACAAAGAGAATGCAGAAGAAAAGAGAGAAGAGTGAGAGAGAGCAAGAGAGAAAGGGAGGGATAGAGAAGAGAAGAAGAAAGAGAAAAAGAAGAGAAAGATAAGAAGAGAAGGAGAGAGAGAAACAGAGACAGAGACAGAATGCCTTTTTTCTTGTGCAAAAAATATTCAAGATATTTGTTTGCTTGCTTTTTTCACCGACTGTCCCTCATGCCTTTAATTCTCTTCTTCTTCATCTGTCTCCTAGCTTCTTTGTCTTTTAAGTCCCAATTCTTCTACAGGTTCCCTGACCTCCCTTTTCCCTTTTCCCCTTTCGTCCTAATGTCTCCTCTCTGTTGATTGCTTCCAACTTCTGCCTCTATCTTGTTTAGGGTTTTTTTTTTATCCATTAGACTATAAACTTCTTGAGACCAAGGACTGTTTTTTGTCTTTCTTTGTGTTCCCAGCACTTGGCACAGTAGGAACTTAATCAATGATCATTGATGAGTGACTGACTTAACTGCTGCCATCCCTTCATGCCTTTTTTGTTCTTGCTAACATTTTCTGAGACAGCTTCATGTTATCCTTGAAACTGAGAGGTAAAATTGAGACTAGTGAAAAGAACACTGGTTTTGGATTCAGAGAAGCCATGTTCATGTCACCTCTAATACTTAATACCTAACTAAATGACAATATGTGATTTGTATAAGTCACTAAGCTCTCCCCTCCCCTCAGTTTCTCCATCTGTCGTTCTATGACATTTGAGGTCCCTTCCAGGTCTGCATCCAAGGTCCCTAGTTCTTTTTGACTTTCTCCTCTGATTTCTTTGTTTAGTTATACCTTTGGTATCCTAGCACCCAGTATTTAGTTACACACAGGTTATCTTCAATCATTATTCTCATTCAAGGATCACTTGATCTCCCAGACCTCCCGGTAGAGACCTTGTCTCACCATTCATTGTTGATAATATGACATCTGCCAAAATCCATTTTCTATCAACGTGAATAGCAGATTAGACAACCACCAGAGAGTCTGACCTGTGTGCCTTATCTTTTTAGATCTTTTTAACTCAGACTGGTGCTTAATTCCTTATTGATTTGAGATGTGTGCAAAAGTTCAGGAAAAAACAAACTCGATTTCTTGATTTGCTTTTCTCTGTCCTTGTTTCTGAACTCCCTGTTTTGAAGTGTACAGATGAAGTCTTTCCATTCACTGACTGCTTTTGCATCTGCCCTGTTGGGGATGCTTCCAGGCTCTGTGTGAGGTTTGCCCTGAAGGGTGTTGAGAGATGACCTCTATCTCTTTCCAGTTTACTGTCAACTTATAACAATGACACTGATTTGGCAAAACTGTGTCTTTGTGCTATCATTCTGAATATTTTTTTTAATGCAGTATTGCTGTAATCCACTTTGTCATCTGCTCAGCTTTGCATGAGAGAGCACCTCGAGAGACTAGTTATGGCCCCAAGTCTTGCTCATTCTGTTGAGGGCTCCCTACTCTGTTTTGACTTTACCCAGAAGAATCTTGACTGATATGTGTAAGAAAGAGTGGCTATTATTTAAAGGCTTAATTTGTTCAGAAAAGAATAATGCTTGTGGGGTTTGAAAACCATTTGTAATTGTTGTTTAGTCATTTGAAGTTCTCTCAGACTCTTTATGACCCCCTCCCAATTTGGGGTTTTCTTGGCAGAGTAGTTTGCCGTTTCCTTCTCCAGCTCGTTTTACAGATAAAGAAACTGAGGCAAACAGGGTTAAGTGACTTACCCACATAGCTAGTAAGTATCTAAGAACAGATTTGAACTCTGGAAGATGAATCTTTCTTATTCCTGACCCAGCACTCATTCTACTGAGCCATTTTAGCTGCCCAATTGTAAAGTCAATTTCTAAATTGACCTTAGAAATAAGTAGACTTTCCTTTTTATTGTTGTTTAATCATTTCAGGTGTCTGACTCCTTGTGACTCCCATCTTGGGTTTTCTTGGCAGAGATCCTTGAGTGGTCTGCCATTTCCTCCTCCAGCTCATTTTATAGATAAAGAACTGAGACTATCAGGGTAAATGCTTAGGGCCACACAGTTAGTTAGTATCTGAGGCCACATTTGAACTCATGAAGATGAGTCTTCCTGACTCCAAGTCCAGCGCTCCATCTGATGCCTCAGATATTAGAATTTCCTTCAAAAATTGTCTTCTGTTAAAATTTAAATGTCCCTGAAAGAAAACAGCAGAATAAACCTTGATGACTATTTATACATTTGAACAAATGAGTTTTGAAATTATTTCATGAGAATAGATTTTAATAGGAAAAAGAAGCCTAAAAAGAGAATGAAGATGCTGCTATCTGAAGGAGAGGATAATGGCCCTCTTGGGAGAATCATGCTTCTTGTATATGGCTAGGTCTTTCTCAGTTAATTCAACTCAATTCAATAATTATTTTTTCGATATTTATTATGTATAAGGTATAATGCTATATGCTAGGGATACAGAACCCCAACCAAAAACAAAACAAAACAAAACAAAACAAAACAAAACAAAAAAACCCAAAAAACAAAAAACTCATCCCTGCCTTATATTGCTTCCTATATATGGCTAGGCCTTCCTCCATTAATTCAATTCAATTAGGTTAAATTCAATAATCATTTATTCAGCACCTACTATGTATAAGGTATAATGCTATATGCTAGGGATACAGACCCTCCAAACACCCCAAAAACTCATTTCTGCCTTATATTGCTATAAGGTTAGGCCTTATGTGGATATATATGTATATTAGGTTCAATTCAATAATAATTTATTCAGCACTTATTATGTGTAAGGTATAATACTATGTGCTAGGGGTACAGAGCACCAAGCCCCCCAAAAGTTCATCCCTGCCTTATATGAATTTTGAGTTACATTTTAATGAGATCTAGAGATTGAAAGAAGTGCAGATGAGGAGTGTGTGAATTTTAGGCCCCCACTTGAGGACCACCCAAACAAGAAATGGGGACAGGACATGTGTTCTCCTATAGAAAGAAGGGCTAACTCCAGCACTCGGGAAGCTTTGCTTCTTACTTTACAGGATAAGTTTCTCCAGTTCCCTGAGAATACTTAGTAGTAGCAGTGGGCAAAATAAAAACTAGGCTTTTGATATTTCACGGCTGTCTGACCTCCTGGGTGAGCAAATGTATTTTTCTTGAGGCTACTTTTAACAACCTCTTGGTGGATGCAGTCAGTGCAGAATATAGGCTTGGCTCCCCTTCCAGGGCATGGATCACATTTTATATGTCCTCTGAAGTTTTTTCTGGAAGCCAGTTTTCTGCTAGGTGAGGTTCAGGTTGTTAATTTTCTCTATAAAGTTCTTTGTGGTTTAAGCCCTGAATATCAAAGCACCATATACTGTCTAGCTTTCCCACTGTGGGCTTAGGAACTTGCAGGGCTGACATCTTTTTAAGTGAAAGGCTCGTAGCTCTGAAGCTCACTCCTCATGGATATTCACGAGAAGCTTGTTCTACTTGAGTATATTAACTTGAATCAAGTTCTAACTAAGGAATACTAATAAGCTAATGGAGGATGGGGAAAATATTTCAAAAGGCAACTGAATTGTGACTGATTATCCCTAACTCGAATAGTGCTAAATAAACTAGTCCTCCCCTTCCCCCCAAAAAACCCAATTATTATTTGTATTATAAATATAGCACATCTGAGGGCTAGTTTCTGTGGCTTCTTCTCACTGAGATGACCCCTCATGGACTGGTGAAAAGCTTGGACAGCTGGAACAAATAGGAGAAAGGAATGAATTATTCAGCCAGTAAACCTCAATTCAGATTCTGGTTTCTTTGTGTGTCTGGGATGTTTGATGTCATTCTGATCGGGCAAAAGCCGGTGATGGAGGGGAGGAATATGATATTACTGACCCCAGTCTGCAACCCTACCATGGCCCCAGATGGACACCTTCCTCTGTTAAGGCAGGTGGCAGCTGTCACTCATTTTTTTGTTTATTTCTGTTCGGTCTTTGGAATGAAACCTGGAAGGAATTTTAATAGCTCCCATTAGTCCTATTATCTCTGATTGGTGGACTCCTTAGTTTATGTATTTTATGGCAAATTTATTTTTCTGTTTGAGGGATATGACAAACACATTACTGCAGTTCCCATATTCCATTAGCACTTGGTTCTTACCATGGCTAACTTCACAGTATGAAACCTCAGAGATCATGAAATCCAACCCCTTCAAAGGACTAAGGGTTAAAGTGACTCCTCCAATGTCACACAGACACCAAGTGACAAGGTCAAAAATTAAAACTTGATGTTATGGTTGGCTGCTATGGCTAGGGAAGAAAAAGATCATGCTATAAGTGTCATGTTCTTTTCTGAGATTTGTTATTTTTTTTAAATACACAAAACAAATCATAAAATATTCAGAAAGCACTTGCATTAATTAATGAAAAACTCCTATACTCTGATGAATCTGTGTGATGAATCATTAATGTTTTCTTCAACACAGCAGACCACAGCCCATTCATGTCCGCCCATTTTATTAACTCATATCCATGTCAACCAAACAATCAATCTACAAGTATTCATTAAATACCTACTATGTTCCAAGTAGTGTTAGACACTAGGGTGCAAAGAACAAGAATTAAGCAATCCCTCTTCTTAGGGAATTTGTATTATATAAGGGGAGACAATAGGTACAAATGTAACAGAATACATATAAATATATCCTTCCATGAGTTCATCACAGAAGTCCACCCTATGTCCTGGGAGCTGTCCTTAAATTCTCTTGATGTTACAAATATACCAATAGAACATCAGTGATTCCTCCTTCTATGAGATTGGACCTTTTTCCTTTTCAATTATGCATTTCTTTGATAACATCTTTTCTACCACTTATGTGTAATTTCATGTTTGCCCTCTGTCATAGCTTGCTCCTTACATTAATGGTACTCCACCTTTAAGTTAAAATATGCTTTAAGCCAATCTGGTAAACCCACAAAGGATTTAATTTGAAATGAATCTCATGACTATAGTTATATTTTGCTTTCCCTAATTTTTTTTAAATGAGAGTCACTTGCTTGAGAACTAGAACCTCTTTCCCTTTATATTTCCAGGGATTTGTAGCACAGCCTTAATCTTTTAATTTTTTTCTAATCTTCCATCAATTCCCTTTGTCACAGGAGCTTCTCACTCCATCCATTCGGTAATGACAAATATCTTTAAATTAAGACCTTATCCTCCTTTTCCTGGTCCCAAATGCTCCCCTTCTGTACTTTTGCTATCTTTAATGGTGTAAGCTTATGGTGGGAGTCTTTGATTAAAATGATTTTCTCAATGGAAAGCCACATATACATACATACACACACGTGTACAATACACATATGTGCATGTACATATAAATGTATCACACACATATACATATATGTGTATTATATGCACACATATATACGTATTATACACATATATGTACACACATATATGTATTATACGCATGTGTATATATGTGTATACATATGTGTACATATCTATCATTTTTTCCTAGTAATGATGACTTGAAATAAAAGTACAAATGATTTTTGCCACAGTATCTAATACTGATTTTGTAACCACAGAATTGCAGCTTTTAAGGTAGAATAAATAGCTATATATAT